>JAWDGP010003786.1:112500-137500 GCA_033675545.1 Elysia crispata
GGTCCTCTCACCACTGTCGTGTCAGGGCGACGCCACGAGTCTTACACCAGTGTTGTTTAAACTATGAGGAGAATGTGTGGGAGTGCAGTGTTATTGTATGTGTAGCCAGTCTAGGTCTGTGCTCTCACCCAGGGGGTAGACGGTCCAGGCAGTGCGTCCAGTCTGCGTGTCGCCTGCTCACTCAGCGGTGTCACGGTCAGCAGCCCTGACCACAGGTGAGTCAGCTGCGAGATTTTCGCGCCGTTCCAGACCCTCACACACAGGATCATGGTGTATATGCTATAATTATAAAGGTTCCTGTGTGCATAGTTCTAAATGTGATGTTCGTTTCTTGGAATCATGACTTATCTCTTTCCTAGGAATTTGATTTGACGATGTCAAAAGGAATGTGTTCGGTCATTAAGGAGAAATTAACTCTGGATTTATCTATCTATGTATACTCTCATGCTCTCACTTTTTCTTGCTCATATTTTTTTCATTTTCTTTGACTGCCTCCCCCCCCCCCCTCTCTCTCTCTCTCTCTCTCTCTCTCTCTCTGCCTCTCTCTCTCTCTCTCTCTCTCCTGCATACATATCCTTCTATATGTTTCAGCTTTTTGGAATTTCTAAACAAACATCTCGGACCATCTGCGTTTACTTATAATACCAGATGCTGGATTTTACTGATTTAGATGAAGTAAGCAAACAAAGCCATATCTGACTGGTTGGTCATGTCAGCAGATGATCAGAACTTACTCTAGCGATGGCCTTGGTGATAACAAACTCTTTACAATAATACTTGGATGTCTTGGCATTTATTGAATCCACGCGCTTTTTAATGGCGATTCTCTGCTTCAGTCTAATCAGGTCAACTGAATTGTTTGTGTTATGGCAAGTGCAGTTTCCATTACTTAATCTACGAAAGAAAAAAAAAAAGAAAAAGAATAAATGGGATGGATAAAGTTCATTGGCAAGGTGATTCTTCGACTAGAAACCCGTACGTTTATCATGAGAGTAAATAGTTCTGGATTCAAATCATTGCCAACTGTCATGGGACACAGTGCTCCACTAAGAGATAGATTAACATTAGTGTATGTTCATGGTGTTATAGTAAAGAACATGTATTGTGTCATGTGTCAAGAAGAAGTAATTAAATATTTTTCTATCATGCCTTACCCCTCCTGCTTTCCAAAACTACTCTTAGACTTTCTAAAAATAGGTAACAAAAGATTGGATGATGGGATAAAACATGTATTTTATGAAGGATCAGTATAACTATAGTTGCAAGAAAAAAATTTTAACTTCGTGCTTCTATGATTGCGAAATCGAAGAATAGATTGTATCTGGAGAAAATGGAATGTTCTGTATAGTTATGACATCTGTTCAAATATCGTTCATAAATTATGTAATCCACAATCTTGCATTCTTAACGATGTGGCCATCGAAACTGTCAAGAATCTTGGTGATACAGCACAATGTATCTTTTCCCTCTTTTTTTCAGAGAGAGAGAGAGGGAGAGAGAGAGAGAGAGAGAGAGAGAGAGAGAGAGAGAG
The DNA here is from genome assembly GCA_033675545.1 of Elysia crispata. Classification (NCBI taxonomy): domain Eukaryota; kingdom Metazoa; phylum Mollusca; class Gastropoda; family Plakobranchidae; genus Elysia; species Elysia crispata. The sequence continues at coordinate 114,032 of JAWDGP010003786.1, forward strand.
AGAGAGAGAGAGAGAGAGAGAGAGAGAGAGAGAGAGAGAGAGAGAGAGAGAGAGAGAGAGAGAGAGAGAGGAGGGGGATTTAAAAAATAAAAATTTTTTTTTCGATCATTTGAGCTAAGCTATTATCATATAAGCACATGTCGGCACTGGGTAAACTCTCTCCGGTTGAAAAGTCAATCCTGGTCTGATGCACCCTATATATTTTCTGACTTTAACCTATTCGAACTGAAACAAGTAGCCAGAGTTTAGGTGAAATGCGCCTGTGTGAAACTAAGTTCCAGTACAGGGTACGGTGAAATAGAGCAGTGTCCGCTCTTTGTGATGCTTGTTAAGATGGATTGGGTCATGAGAATCCTTTGGACCCCAATAATAATCAAACTGTTTTTCATGCTTAGGATTTTCCCTTCTCATGCTTTAATCCTGGTTCGGGGAATGAGGAAAAAAGGGGTGTGCGGGAAGGGGGGGGGGGGGGTTGGAAGATATAAACAGAACAAGTTAGTATTTCCTTCCTTTATGTTGACTTTAAATAACCCTAAACAGGCACGTAGGTGTTGAAACAAAAACAAGGAATGATCAATGAATTTGAACTTTTTATGCAAAAACGTAAAAGGTGACTGCAACTTTAACTGACGTAGACTGTAAAGAGTACGAGAAGTGCAAAGTGATTTTATGCAAGAAAGAAAAAGAAAACAACCATGATGAATAAGCAATGTCAAGACTGACTTGTGGGAGAGACTCGAGATTCGGTGAAACTGAAAGAGAGGAAGGCAGAATGAGTTGGGAGAGCGAGAAGGATAGAAAGATAGAGGGACCGTCAAACATACAGAACGATGTTAGATAGACATACAGATTATAGACTGAGACAGAAACAAAGGCAAAAGAGACAAAAAGGTAGAAACAACATAGAGATAGATAGAGACGCTTAGTAGAGAAACAAAAAGATGTTGGAAAGGAAGTGGGGGGAAAACAGAAGAGGATCGTAAAATAAGCTGGCACACAAACTGATTACAAGGTAGAGTGTGCAAAAAAAAAAAAACACAGGCAGGGAGAAAGAGAGACAGAGACAGACAGACAGACAGACAGAGAGAGAGAGAGAGAGAGAGAGAGAGAGAGAGAGAGAGAGAGACAGAGACAGAGACAGACAGACAGACAGACAGACAGACAGACAAACAGATAGACAGACAGAAAGAAAGAGAGGGAGAGAGAGAGAGAGAGAGAGAGAGAGAGAGAGAGAGAGAGAGAGAGAGAGAGAGAGAGAGAGAGAGAGAGAGAGAGAGAGAGAGAGAGAGAGAGAGAGAGAAGTCAGGAAAAGAAAACAAACAAGGGCTGTAACAAAAGCTTTGACGGACGGCCCTGCAGAAGTGGTTGTGACGGGTTTACGACTCCATCACCCAGCGCCAGATTTCTCCGCGCTCTGAGACTGAGAGTGAGACACCGCGGCCAGGGGTGGCAAACCGGCAAGTCGTGCTGCTAGTTCCAGGAGATAATGGTGCGGCGGGAACAGGCCAGAAATAATAAATACGGAAAATACAATTCTATCAAGGGCACATGTTAGCTGTTGTTTTAGGAGGTGGCGTAACGGTGGATGTAGGTGATGAGAAACGAGAGAGAGAGAGAGAGAGAGAGAGAGAGAGAGAGAGAGAGAGAGAGAGAGAGAGAGCGATGAAAGGAATAGAGAGAAAAGGAGACAGAGGCAAGTAAGAGAATAGAGGAGCGATAGAGTCAAAGAAATGTAAAAAGATAAATTTGATAATTATTATGCTGTTAAAATATTTGCAAAATATGGATAGAGTTAAAGATAGATAGATATTCAGATAGATAGAGAGATAAAAAGATAGATAAATAAATAAATATGTAGATAATGTAAATCAGAGACGTGAAAGAAGAACAAAGCAACAAAGCAGCCAGCCAGAAGTCAGAGGTAAGAAGGTAATGGCATAAACCGGAGACACAGAAGTGTCTGCCTAAACTCAACACAAACACAGAAATAGAGCAAATGGGATTAATGGCCGTGAAAAAAATACTTGGTGGAAGCGACTATTTCGCTGTCCGGTTTTGACAGGCTAGGCATTTCATGGTTTGCATTCACGGGGAGAGATAAGAGTTGTCCCACATAGCAAGGAATCAGATGCTATTTCTCGCCCCGTCTAGCGCGTGTCTCGTCTGCAGGGGTCCACTGGTGCAGCGCAGTCTCTTGCACTAGCAGGCGGCAGGCGGCAGTCGGCAGAGCTCGGTCGCTTCTAGATCTAGTCGCTGCCAGCAAGCTGCAGGCTTGGATATTTGAGGTGACTTGAGTCGACATTAGGAAACAATGTTAAAAACGGTTGTTATGGTATAGGTAACGCACTGTTTCATTTTGGATTCCCGCGATGTCGATATAAAGATTAAGAAAAGATGGATATTTTTTTTTTTAATTTACCTTCATGAAACGCTCATGTTATTTTACCAATTATTGTTTCCAAATTCATTTCATTACCTATAAAATATTTTTTTAGTTTGGATCATTGATTGGATCTTCTGCACCGAAGACGTTCAACTTCTAGTTTAAATCATAAAGTCTCGAGCATACTTATAAAATGTATAAACTATAATTACACTGATAGTTGGTACATGAATCAATAATTTTAGAAAATCGGTATTAAATTTAACATTTTGCGAAACTTAAAAATCATCATGCGGACCATTTTGATGTATATTTGATTAGTGTCAAATTAGAGAATAATATAAAATGTTGGTCAATTATTATAAAGGCATCTCATTTACCAGTTTAATTACTTTTAATCAAGTTCTTAAACTTTGATTATTTTATCGTGGGTAAGTTTGAAAAAAAATCCTAGAAGGGACTGAGCGATTTATGCTGGTTTTCCTCAAAATTTGCAAAGTGACTAATGGAGACTAACATCACAACTATTCAAATTCAAAAGTATCTTTCTAAAAAAGGACGAAAAAGCAAATACAAAAGAACAACGAAAATATAAACCAATGAAAAAAATTAGCCCTCAGAAAAAGAAGGCTCTCGGGATTTCAAGTATCTGGTAGATGGCAATGATACAGATCTCTATGCGTGAAACTGTCTGGCAAGGCAGGAAAAATCTACGGCTGTTTACGGGAAACTGCCGAAATTTGCCACTGACGCCGGCTGTAAAATGTGAGACTGCTGCTTCCCTCTTTCGCCACCCAACGGAAGTCAAAACTGTCAAGGCTTTCCTGTTGCAGGCTGAGAATAGTGGCAAGGAGCGTGTATACATATATAATGTGTGCGTTTGTGCGCATGCGAGAAAGATGGATAGATAGAAAGGGAGCCAGAAAGAGTTACAGAGAACAAGAAAGGGAGGAAAAAGATAGTGAGGAAGCGAGAGAGAGAGAGAAAGAGAGAGAGAGAGAGAGAGAGAGAGAGAGAGAGAGAGAGAGAGAGAGAGAGAGAGAGAGAGAGAGAGAGAGAGAGAGAGAGAGAGAGAGAGAGAGAGAGAGAGAGAGAGAGAGAGAGAGAGAGAGAGAGAGAGAGAGAAATTCTTCCGTTTCGAAGAAAATGAAAACATCAATACAATATAACGCAGTGTCATTACATTTATGTATTTCAGTGATGTACATATATTCAACTTCAGCAAAACCTTAATATTATTTTCTTTGTTTTTAAGATCCTCACACAGTTGCACGGCGGTCCTTGGCGGATCCTTAAACTTTTGCACGGCGGTCGTTGGCGGATCCTTACACTGTTGCACGGCGGTCGTTGGCGGATCCTTACACTGTTGCACGGCGGTCGTTGGAAGATCCTTACACTGTTGCACGGCGGTCGTTGGAGGATCCTTACACTGTTACACGGCGGTCGTTGGAAGATCCTTACACTGTTACACGGCGGTCGTTGGAAGATCCTTACACTGTTACACGGCGGTCGTTGGAAGATCCTTACACTGTTACACGGCGGTCGTTGGAGGATCCTTACACTGTTACACGGCGGTCGTTGGAAGATCCTTACACTGTTACAAGGCGGTCGTTGGAGGATCCTTACACTGTTGCACGGCGGTCGTTGGAGGATCCTTACACTGTTACACGGCGGTCGTTGGAGGATCCTTACACTGTTGCACGGCGGTCGTTGGCGGATCCTTAAACTATTGCACGGCGGTCGTTGGCGGATCCTCACACTGTTGCACGGCGGTCGTTGGCGGATCCTCACACTGTTGCATGGCGGTCGTTGGCGGATCCTTACACTGTTGCACGGCGGTCGTTGGCGGATCCTTAAACTATTGCACGGCGGTCGTTGGCGGATCCTTACACTGATGCACGGCGGTCGTTGGCGGATCCTTACACTGTTACACGGCGGTCGTTGGCGGATCCTTACACTGTTGCACGGCGGTCGTTGGAGGATCCTTACACTGTTACACGGCGGTCGTTGGAAGATCCTTACACTGTTACAAGGCGGTCGTTGGTGGATCCTTACACTGTTGCAAGGCGGTCGTTGGAGGATCCTTACACTGTTACACGGCGGTCGTTGGCTGATCCTCACACAGTTGCACGGCGGTCCTTGGCGGATCCTTAAACTTTTGCACGGCGGTCGTTGGAGGATCCTTAAACTATTGCACGGCGGTCGTTGGCGGATCCTCACACTATTGCTCGGCGGTCGTTGGAGGATCCTTAAACTATTGCACGGCGGTCGTTGGAGGATCCTTACACTATTGCTCGGCGGTCGTTGGAAGATCCTTACACTGTTGCACGGTGGTCGTTGGAAGATCCTTACACTGTTGCACGGTGGTCGTTGGAAGATCCTTACACTGTTGCACGGTGGTCGTTGGAAGATCCTTACACTGTTGCACGGCGGTCGTTGGAGGATCTTTACACTGTTACACGGCGGTCGTTGGAAGATCCTTACACTGTTACAAGGCGGTCGTTGGAAGATCCTTACACTGTTACAAGGCGGTCGCTGGAGGATCCTTACACTGTTACAAGGCGGTCGCTGGAGGATCCTTACACTGTTACAAGGCGGTCGTTGGAAGATCCTTACACTGTTACAAGGCGGTCGCTGGAGGATCCTTACACTGTTACAAGGCGGTCGCTGGAGGATCCTTACACTGTTGCACGGTGGGTTGGAAGATCCTTACACTGTTACAAGGCGGTCGCTGGAGGATCCTTACACTGTTACACGGCGGTCGTTGGAGGATCCTTACACTGTTGCACGGCGGTCGCTGGAGGATCCTTACACTGTTACACGGCGGTCGTTGGAAGATCCTTACACTGTTGCACGGCGGTCGTTGGAGGATCTTTACACTGTTACACGGCGGTCGTTGGCGGATCCTCACACTGTTGCACGGCGGTCGTTGGAGGATCCTCACACTGTTACAAGGCGGTCGTTGGAAGATCCTTACACTGTTACACGGCGGTCGTTGGAGGATCCTTACACTGTTGCACGGCGGTCGTTGGAGGATCCTTAAACTATTGCTCGGCGGTCGTTGGAGGATCCTTAAACTATTGCTCGGCGGTCGTTGGCGGATCCTTAAACTATTGCTCGGCGGTCGTTGGAGGATCCTTAAACTATTGCTCGGCGGTCGTTGGCGGATCCTCACACTGTTGCACGGCGGTCGTTGGAGGATCCTTAAACTTTTGCACGGCGGTCGTTGGAGGATCCTTAAACTATTGCACGGCGGTCGTTGGAGGATCCTTAAACTATTGCTCGGCGGTCGTTGGAGGATCCTTACACTGTTACAAGGCGGTCGCTGGAGGATCCTTACACTGTTGCACGGTGGTCGTTGGAAGATCCTTACACTGTTACAAGGCGGTCGCTGGAGGATCCTTACACTGTTACACGGCGGTCGTTGGAAGATCCTTACACTGTTACAAGGCGGTCGTTGGTGGATCCTTACACTGTTACAAGGCGGTCGCTGGAGGATTCTTACACTGTTACACGGCGGTCGTTGGAAGATCCTTACACTGTTGCACAGTGGTCGTTGGAAGATCCTTACACTGTTACACGGCGGTCGTTGGAGGATCCTTACACTGTTGCAAGGCGGTCGCTGGAGGATTCTTACACTGTTACACGGCGGTCGTTGGAGGATCCTTACACTGTTGCACGGTGGTCTTTGGAGGATCCTTACACTGTTACACGGCGGTCGTTGGTGGATCCTTGCACTATTGACGGTGGTCTTTGGAGGATCCTTACACTGTTGCACGGTGGTCGTTTTGGCGGATCCTTGCACTATTTCACGGTGGTCGATGGTGATCCTTACACTGTTGCACGGCGGTCGTTGGAGGATCCTTGCAATATTGCACGGCGGTCGTTGGAGGATCCATACACTGTTTCACGGCCATCTTATGAAGGTTCTTACACTGTATATAGCAAAGTGGTCTGGGTAGATATCTTCAACTGTTGAAAGAGGATATACTGAGCGTTGCTCTGCGGTCCTAAAAGGATTTTTAACTGTTTCACGGCGGTCTTAAAAGGGTATCTTCCTTGTTTTGCGGCGGTTTTACATTGTTCACGGCGGTTTTTGGAGGATTCTATGCTATTCACGACGGTTTTGTTATGGTTCTTATATTGTTACCCGGAAGTCTTTAGGGAGTTTCGGACGCTTCGGTAAATAAAGCCCTTTTGCACGTTATGAGAGTCAACGGTGGACGCCAAAAAAAAAAAAAAAAAACCATGAAAAGTCTTCTTTGAGCATAAATTACGCATGGTATTATGCTTCTTTATTTTTTCTGTTCACACATGAAAAGGTACAAGAAAAACAGTTGACTCAAGTAAACATCAAACTAAGGGAAAAATTGAAAATCTACATCGCTGAGTTACTTGAAATCCATACATGCAATTGAATAGAGAGCCATTGACCAGAATACTCAGGCAAGAAAACATTCAGCTCATAGAGAAGCTGAGTTGGATTCTCGATGTAATCTAAGTATCGGTGTTCAATTAAAACTTATGTGTGCTTTACCATGATTAGAAAAAAAAATTGGAAAGAGGTACCGCTTATATTGTTTTGAAGAGCGGGTGAGAAAGAAAGAGAGAGAGAGAGAGTTAGAGAGAGAGAGAGAGAGAGAGAGAGAGAGAGAGAGAGAGAGAGAGAGAGAGAGAAGGGGGGGGGGGAGCAAGGCAAGAGAAGACAAGACAAGAGGTAGCAGATAAAATTGTAACCAAAAAAAAATTTTACATTAAGAATACTGAGAAACAAACTGGCTCTCATAGACATGAAGAGCGAGAGAGAGAGAGAGAGAGAGAGAGAGAGAGAGAGAGAGAGAGAGAGAGAGAGAGAGAGAGAGAGAGAGAGAGAGAGAGAGAGAGAGAGAGAGAGAGAGAGAGCAGAACTAAGATCTCTATATCCTGAATGCAGTAAAGCAAGACGGCGGTGGCACAGCCCTGACATAATGGTCGCGTCAGACAGACTCACTGAAATCTGATCCCATGTTGCGGAATTATCTTTCTCGCAAGGATAATTTTCTACGGGTGGAAACCAAAGGTTCAACACCGCCTCAAAGCTTAGCTTCTCTCTCCTGCTGGAGGTAAAATTGGTTGTCAGGAGAGACAGCGCTGCTCATTTTTTTTTTCTGTGCAGGTTCTTCAAGAAAATTAAGGGACTTCAACCTGAACAAAGAAATCCAACAGGTTCTTGTACCAATTCATCAGTTGCTTTTCTATAGTCTAGATCAGTCTAGATCAGCCTAAAATTACTATAGACCTTAGTCAAGATCTTATTTTGGATTCGCAATTTTTAAATCTCAAACCAAAGCTCAGTTCATTTGCTGTGTGGGTTTTTTTTATTCGAGAGATTGGTTTTTCGTTTTAACAAAACTCTGTTCAAGATTGTACAACCAAAAATACTAGATCAAATCAACGTCATCCGATTCTTCTTTATGTCTATCAATGTTGAATTAGTTATGTTTACTAGTCCTAATGAACCAGGGCTAGGGAAACGATAAAAATTGAAGTCACTTGCACCGATTGCCTTATGTTAGCATCTTCTCTAGTGAACACAATGGTCACGATGTGGACAGTAGGTTAAGCTCGACATGGCGAACCCCCCACAGGTTTTAACATGACGGATCATCTCCATCAGAGGCCGGATTAACGTTCCGAGCTAATGAGTTCAATTGAGGTCAAACTGACAGCCATTGAAGTTAGCGTGTGGGGGAGATAACCGGAGGCAGGGGAAGTAACTGCTCCGCCCCAGTTCATTCCCTGAAGGTTCCGTGGCAACTCAGGAAACTTGACATTGTTTTTGTTTATACTTTCAAGTTTAAGCTTTACAAGTTTATTTATTCTTTATATTTTTGGCGCTCGATCTGCCCATGATGATGAACTAACTGTTCATAATTATGTTTAGAAAATGCTTTTCCCTCTCTTACTTAAGTCTGGCGTGTTTTATTAACTGCCATACAGTTTAACACGCCCGAAAAATAAACTTCCCGTTCCCCCATATTGAATGTCTGCTAAGAACTCTTAAGAATTTGATATGAACAAAAATATTCTATTCGTGGGAAGCGTAGGATTGACTGGAAAATAAAAACGAAATAACCATGGAAAGATTTCAATTGATCCCAAACTTAATTAAAGTGTAATACTCAAGTTCAAGTCAATTTTATGTGAATAGGTTCTTCTATGATAGCTTTTAGAATTGTCCATGCAGATATACTAGAATACTGAAGTTCACTGATAACTTTCAGACTTTACGACAGGTTTTGGAGACACTGAAATATGTAAGGTTTAAAAAAAAATGGTTTGTCCCATTTCCTCTATATTTTTGGAACATTTTAGGAATAGGAGATAATTTCTCTTGGCAGTTTACTTAAACAAAAACAAAACAAAAAAATCCAAACAAAATAACAACAACAGCAGCAAAGACCAAACAATTTTGACATTATAAAGGTTACATCTTGTATGCAATCAAAGGGTACTCGGCAGGAGAGAATTATCAGCAGATTTTGTGTCTTCGGGGAGAAGTTTGAAGGCTTGATAACATGCTCAACTCTTTAATCTCCGTCCTTGCTCAGCTAGAGACGTACCTCAATGTTCAATATTCTGATTAGTTTTAAAGCAACCAAAGCGACCCCTAAAGCCCTGTGTAACGTGAGTACCTTCAACCTTTTGACTTAGCCAGGTAGTAACTCATCCTCCAGGCCGATTTGGCAATTGCTCCCCCATAATCTCCAGTAACTCTGAGTATCGTAAACCAAAGAAGTTCATGGCTTTGTCTATTTGTCTGTTAGGCTATGAAGGAAGCAACCTTAGTTAAAATATGGGTCACTCCTTGATCTGATTGGGAATTGTATGAAAACAGCTGTCTTATGAAATTTACATTCTTTTTGTTTTTATTTTCGGCTGCGCCCAATATTTTGGTTTGATTTGATCTTGAGAGCTGATAGAAATGGTAAGTTGTATCATTATTGCATGGAATAAATGCCGTAATGAGCCTGTTTCATCGAGATGGTTTGTGAATAGACTATTACACAAAGGTTGTGTTAATCCCAACACAGCTACTAATGACATCTCAAAGGTGTTTTCTCTTTGAAAGTCTGGTTGCAATAACTGGGCATCAAGTAGCAACGAAGCAGCTTATGTGCAGAGCTAGAGGCAGAGAGAGAGAGAGAGAGAGAGAGAGAGAGAGAGAGAGAGAGAGAGAGAGAGACAGACAGACAGACAGACAGACAGAGAGAGAGAGAGAGAGAGAGAGAGACAGAGAGAGAGAGAGAGAGAGAGAGAGAGAGAGAGAGAGAGAGAGAGAGAGAGAGAAGGGGGCTATAAAATAGCAGGAAAAAAAATCAGTTACGGTCTCAAACAGAAGAAATTAGAAAAAAAAAAGTAAACGTCCAGACCAAATGGTTAAAAAATGTTCAACTGAAAGAGACTTTGTTGCTGAAACATTTACTACGAATAGCTAAATAATTGTTGAACTGATTCTTTTCATTATTTCGAATAGAACTTGTAATAAAAATATGAAACTTGTTAATATCAAGTTTTTCTTTGAATTTTTAAAAGATATCTTGAATGATACAATGACATACACGCTGAGAAGATGGTGCTGTGTTGTTTTTACTTTGGACAACTCTCGAATTAAGAAAATATAAGTGATTCAATTAAAAAAAGAAAATCTCTGTTTGAGAGATGACCCAATAAGCAACAGAAATAAAGAATGTATGCAGGCTATCTAATGATTGACCAGGTAGTAGAAACTTGCTTTATCGCTTATTTATCCTTTTTTTTTTCTCTAATGTTTTGAAACTACTAATTGCACGTATCAATATACAGATTTGAGTTGGCGCTCTCGCCTAACCAAGCCACACACAGCGAGTCTCAAGTGACGCGCAAGACAGGAAGCAATATGCTTCACATCCAGCCCGCGCTTGTAACCCCAGCCAGCGCCCCCACAGAGTGCCGTGTAAGTAGGGAGATAACTCTCGAAAACTTTAAAAATGCTGTCTCGATCTTCCGGTAATTCCTCGGATCAAAATGCCAAGGTGAGTCTGCAGAAGAAGAGGATAGTGAAACGTGAATATACACCACTATTAAATAAAACGCTTTGTTCTGGGGTCAAAATGGAGACAGAGAGAAAAAAAAAAAGAAATTACAAGAAGTTCGGAATCGCAGACAACTTCAGTGTCTGAGATAAGATCTGGTATTAAATTCAATATAGCAAGAGAATAAGACAAGCTTGTAAGCTGCTTCCATTTACATTCCACGAAATTGAGATTTATAATATTATATGAAGTGCAGAAGTTCTCTTGGCGTGTCGTCATCTGCAACGCTGCTCTGTGCAGATTTTCGAGTGGTCTGGCCAGCTAATGACCTGTAGTCAGCGCCAAACATTGGTTTCTGGGTATAGATCTATAACTCATACAAACACAACGATCATGATTTTTACTTAAGTGCGCACAGTTACTTTACTTAACTCGTGTGTAAACTTTAATCGTGTCATTACTCGCTTTGATAACTTTTTTTACAAATAAAATGTTCAAGTATTTTACCAAAAGTCCAGCTCAATTTTTGTTTTGTCCTTAAAATTTTGAAATGTGTAGTTTGTTTCTATCTTACAACCATACTTTTTATACATAGCCATGAATATTTTTTTTTACTCGATAACTTGTAGAGCTCGAACACAACTAATGGTGTGTCAAATTCGATTCGAAATCAGAAAACATAAATTATAGCCAAAAAAAAAGAAAGAAAAACTACCTCCAAATATAACAAAATTTCTAATGGCTTGAAGAACTCTAAACGTTCATCGGATTGGAAAAGCCGTTCTATTCGCCAGACTATTAATTTGAAACAGATTCCCAAGAAGAGGAAAAATGACAACATTTTGCTCAACTTGGACATTTTTATTTTGAGAAATATAGGACAAGAGATTCAACAAGTAAGAAAGGAATCTGCTTTACATGAAGCATAGAGTGTAGAATTCATTAGTGAAAATCCGTGAATAGAAAAATACAACTTTGCTCATATTATAATGAACATGATTCATTATGTGGTCTGCTTCCTATATATTTCAGAAGATAAAAGTAAGCTTACAAGCTCAATATAGAGATATCTTACAAGACCTATGTACAGTGCATGATAAATTGATGTTGCCCATAAGAATGAATTTATCACCTTAAGGGATTTTTTTAAAAGCTTCGTTCTCGTCTTCAAGAAACTATTTTTTGTCTTGTATTTTATCTCATTTTCTTCATTATTACTCAAGAAGATGTGAGGTAATGTAAAAGTTATTTTCTTCTCAACCAGTACCATCGGCCTGAAAACCTAAATAAAATAAACATGTTTGACAGTTGTGTTTGCACTCTGTCACTCCTACAAACGGCATGTAAAAATATTTAGCTACTGAGACGAGCCAATGTTTTCCCGTGTCGTTCTCCAGTATTGTTGTAAACAATTTGTTTACCTATCCAAGTTTTTCATTTCAATTATTCGCAAACTATTTTGTTGTCAGTGTCATGCATTTTCCTTGCGCAAATAAAACAAAATATTTTTCGAGCGTAACTAAGCTGCTCATGCCCAGGACCTACTTACAGGCAGCGAAGATAATCTCGAAATTAGAAAATTTCGATTTTACTTAGTTTTTTTTGTTTTAAAAAATTACTGAGCGTTGTAGCGGTATCCTCGCCATGTTGCACACCTGGGTTTTGATCCTGTTTAGAGTTGGGGAGTTAAAACCTTTTCTAGGCGGCCTTCCAAACAAAACTAAACCTTTAAAATGTTTTTCTTTTTTTTTTCCACCTCCCCCCCACCCCCGATGCAGCTCCGGGCCGAGGCTAGTAAGTTGCAGTGCACGTGCCGGGGTGGTCTTCCCCTGCCTCAGTGTAAGCTACTCACCAGTCCCTGGAACACCCTAGATCAACAAATCATCCTGGACTAGATCACACTCTTACAACAGTGCTTTCTTCATCTCTTGGTTTGTCCGTCTGTCTTTCTGTCTGTTTCTCAATCTCTATATATGTGTCTCTCTTTCTTCATCCCCCCACCTTCCTCCCTTCTCTTGCCTCTCTGGCTCACTCTCCCACTCATCCTTTCTATGAACCTCAGCGCTTTTAATTCATTTTCTTCGTCGCTTGAAGTGGTTCTCTATGTGGACTTGTATTATTATTACTACTACTACTACTACTACTACTACTACTACTACTACTACTACTACTGCTGCTGCTGCTGCTGCTGCTGCTGCTGCTGCTGCTGCTGCTGCTGCTGCTGCTGCTGCTACTACTACTACTACTACTACTACTACTATTATTATTATTATTATTATTATTATTATTATTATTATTATTATTATTATTGTTAATTGGACGCTTTGCAACTCTGTTTCTACAATAATATTATCTGAGGTCTAATATCCTTGTTACATCTGTATCAATCGAAATTACCTTTTTTTTTAAAAATTATTTCTAAGTCCTCTTATCTGTCTCTTTAATTGTCATATTGAATCTGTCTGTCTGTCTGTCTGTCTCTGTCTCTGTCTCTCTCTCTCTCTCTCTCAACCCCCCCCCCCCCCAGCACTCCTACACCCAGCAGTCTATGCCTGCAGTGATCCTATAATCGCCCTCGTTTCCCAAATTGGCTCAATCCGAGCATGCCTGCACTGCTGTAGAGACAAACATAAACAACTAGGTGGGAGAAAGAGACACTGGTTCAAGCGAAGGGAAAGAATAATACAAAAAAAAGGGAAGGGGAAAAAAGAAATATTTTTTAAAATTTCTTTTATAAGTGCAGTTAGCCACAATGTTAGTGGCTCTAGTAAAAGTTTCAAAACAAGTACATGTACTCTGAATTTCGAGCTCTCAGACGAACAGAACTTTGATACAAATATGGCACTCTGTTAACACTTCACTCAGGTAAGAAATGTAGAGACTGTGTGGTAAGAACGTGGTCATGTGCAAGGGAAATTATCATCTGAGAAGTTGTTTAAAACGGACAGTTTAAATTTTTAGAGAATAAAGTGCAAAACTGGACTCAGGAGATAACTAAACTGCATTCGCATTCTTTCTGACTATCTTATGTAAATTTTCTATCGGCTATTGCAGTTGGCACGGTCGATTTTTTTTTGTTTTTGAATTACATTTCTGGGTGATCCACGCAACCAGTGGACAAGTATTTTTCATTCATGATAGACCTGCTTTCCCCTTCAAACAAAAGAAAGCTTGTGAAATCATAACTCCCATAAAGTAGCCAGTCAATGAATGTTTCTAAAAACATAAAGATCCTTGTTTCCATTTCTACCGAAACTATCGAAGCGACAAAGCTTGTCAGACTATCAACCATCAAGCGGGCGCGTGTTTAAAATTTGCCTGGTTTGGGTGAGCGAGGAGGTAAAACTCAAGCGTTTCGGAAGGCCGACTACGCGAGGCATGCCCGTGTTTTCGTTCTTCCCATTCCCGTCGGCTGTGGCATGGAAGGAAGCCTACATGTTTATTGTCGCGGCCCCGCGACCCTGCTCACGCCAACTAGCCCAGCCGTTACTTCGGCAACCGATGTTTTCGGCCCTTAAACATCTTTAATCCGATTCTAAGCAGAGACAGAAATTTTTTTTCATCTGTGTGAAGAAAGAGTTAGACGTGCTTCTCTCAAGACATGTCTATATACTGGCTCCAAAACCCCGTGACATAACAGCGTGAACGTTACGTGCTGGAAGAGACCCAAACCTTGACAATAATTGTTCCCCAGCCTCTAACAGTCACCCTTAATGTTGACCACAGTTCCGCGAATTCTTCTCCTCAGAAAACTAAAGGGTCTGATCGAAATTATCTCTTTCTTGGAATCGTCTTGATCCTATCTACAGGAACGGGGACTCTGTTGTTACAAGTTGTGGCAGTAGTCGACCCTTTGTCGCAAAAAAAAAAAAAGTGTTAACTTGCAGAGCACACGTGTTTCCTTTGTTGAAATAAGAAAAAAAGGATCCTTTCTTATGCAGAGAGCTAGTAGTTCAAGTATGGAAACTGGTCGAGCAGGACAAACATACTAATTTAGAAATAATAGTTAATTCTCTAGATCTAGATCATGCAATCATTGTAGTTCAAGAGACTCTAGCAACAGCCGCTATGCTGCGCAAGACGCTATAAATTAATGATTGTAATATGCCTGGTCTTTTAAACATGGATTAGCAAGGCAACTTATAATAAATTGACCTTTTGTTTTATTCCATGACAAAATGTTCCCTTTCACAATACAATTCGAGATGACCTTATCACTTTGCTATTGTCTATCCACACAAAAACTGTAATTGTTTAACCTAGCAATTAATTTATGCTTGAAGTTTTGTCCCTGTAACAACATAGGAAATGAAAGAAACTTAGTAATTCATGACTATTTAAAATAGAAAGTAATAGTTACCCTCGACGAACTCAATGCAATAGAAGCCTTGCCCTGGCTCTGTTCTAAATAAAGTTTGCTCCACAGCTTCCAAGATCACGGCAATCGTCTCAAAGGACAGGCAAAAATATGTTGTTGAAGACTGGCGGGCATCAGTCAAATAATTAAAACTTTATATTGCGCTGTTCAAAAGGACCTCAAAATACTCGACTGGCGTGTAAAGGAGAGCAGTAATTACTCGCTCAAGTCTACTGGTTATCCTGGTATTCGGTTATATTTCTCGTTTATCGATCTCCACACTGTCGCCAGATCTATAAGTCTAAACATTCGACTTTGTCTGCTAGTGGTATGAACTTCAGAATCGGCATTAAATCTTTTAAGACAAAGTGTTAACGTTAGGGAACTCCTTAAAAAGTTAGGGACATTTTATCAATACTGATTTAAAAAAAAAAAAAAAAAAAAAATAACGACTTAAAATGATTTTACTATTCAATATTAAGATGCAGTCCAAAATGTTCGCGTGTTTAATCAGGTTTTTAGTTTCTATCACAAGCCATTCAACACCGCCGATGTATGCCTGCAACATTTCCATCTAGCCAACGTCTTTTCACACGCAAGTCATATTCACCTCTCTTTCTTTGACTCGCGCATTTTCTCTCAAAATAACTCAGAAACAAGATCTTCTGTAAGTGTTTAGCTCTGAAAACCCAAATACAAACTGTCTGGTGTATCAGCCGAGCAGTCGCCACCTAGGAGAAAACAACAAGGCAGAACGGAACACTTACAGATTTATCTGTCCGCCAGAGGGCGCGCTCTGATTGACAAAGATGGCAATCTCTGAGGCTAGTGATGGCTGGCTTGCAGGCGGGAGCGGGAAAGATGTACAGGCAACACTAGCGACAGGCAGCGTCAAAAACTGTCGCGATGACAACATTATGGCAGGCTTCTCTCCCTTCGTCGACGCTCTCGCCGGTAAAAGAGCAGATAGAGTTACCCCGCGGGGTCTGTTCAGAAGTGCCGAGCTTTTTAAGTGATATGTTGTTACACTTCGCACAGACTTTCCCAGCGCTGTTAAAACCCGTTTATTTAATGCAGGGGATCTTTAGTGCTGTCAGCGCCGGCGTCTTGGCTGATGCTCTGCTAGAGGCTATGCCTGGCACTGTGGTGCACCTGTTGAACGTCATTAGTTCTGTCTCTGTGCCCCTGTCTTGCTGCTCCGTAGGTTGGGCACACACTAATTTATTAATATTCTTCATTAGACATCTTTAAATGACATCAACAATGCATGCTGCCTAGATTCTTTACGATGATTTATAAAACAAAACATTTGAATAAAATGTTCGAAAAAACTGTAAAATTGCAAACATTACCTTTATACTGTTTGTATTGACTTTTCTTTAAAAAAAAAAGTTTAAAGGAAAAAAAAGAAAATCATACGAAATTTTGTTCTTGAAAACTGATATATGCGGTGGGGGATTAGTAATATATTCAGTTCCTTTAGTTCAAAACGAATCAATTTGCTGAAAAGAGGAAATAAATCACCCATACTACTTTTTTTTAGTTATATCTAATTCCATATATGTTAATTTCAGTAATATTTATTTACAAAATAATCTTTGAATGAAAATTTGTAAAGATTTTGTGTAGAAGCATCATATTGAGGAAAAAATTCTCTTGCCTTGGATATCAAGAGTTATTAAATGATGCTAAAGATAAGCTTGCATAAAAAAAAAGAAAAACACGTCAAAGATTCCGAATCCAGGAAGCCATAATTATGTTAAAACAAGTGGAACTACATCGCACTTGATCTAAACTTTAACAGAACAAGCTAGAGACGTCTTTGACTCACTATAGGACTTGATTAACTTTTAAATTTGGTAATTTCAATCTCAATGGAGAAAAGGTTGCAGTGGTAAACAGTTGTCGTCTAATGTTCAAAATTAAAACAATCGTTTGGAAATGAATAGAAGACAAAGACTGGTGTTCGTCACTGATCTAGACTGTTTGAAAAACGTCAGGCAGAGAAAATATTGATGTGGCCACAGCTTGGCAGTCCCCTATCGAGCACTACATGAAGGTGTGTGTATATACTGTGTAGCAAGAGGATGGACCAGCCCTGGCGGCATTACTGTGCAAGCCACCTACATGTCGCTTTACTCTACTGACCTCTCCGAAGTTAAGACAAAGGTTCCTCTATTAAAAAAATAACCTCAAACTAACTGGCCTGTGATCACCAGATAGAAGTATTCCATCACCTCACGGACACCCAACATACCTGACTTTAGATTTACTGAGTCCAACGACACCAACCGACCTCAATTGTTAACAACCTAATAAGCATTACTCTGGGACAATGACAAAATCAGAATGGTGGGATCTTGTTACAATCACCAGAGGAAAAGAGCCACATGATATATACTATATCACCTGAAATGTAGCGGCAAAGGTGTGCCAGTTCATTGATCGCGATGAGAAGAAAAGAAGGTGACTGCATGGTTTAGTGTGACATAACCAAGAACAGCGGCGAGGAGCCAAGCCAAAGGATTCTTCAGGGCGCGATATATTTCGGACAGCAAACATTACACAATTGTATTGTGTATGAGCTATACTCGTCACCATAAATCCATAGCAGCTTATGTAAATGTGAGGATTACAGAGCCGTGGTGTTAATGCCCTCAGGGTTTTGCCGTGATCACTCAAGCTTAATGAAGCGTTTGAAATGGATGATTGGTTTGATTTGTTTACAAAACACCGGCCCGTGCCGGCATGGCCTAAGTTTTAAAGATCCTTTGTTTGTATACTGTAAGAATGAAAATATTTGTAGTGTTACTTGAATATGTACTGAGCTTGAAAATCGTTACAGGAATAATATAAATGATTGATAAGCACATCCATGCGAAGGGTATAACGTCGTAAAGCAGAAAGAGAAGAGAGAAATCCTTGTCGTGGCCAGCTGTAAAGCATTCTAGGAGATTCATAAACATGACTGAGGTCAATGCTTATCACATAATTATCTCATCGTGACAGTGCTGTGGGCTTTAATGATGGTGATATAGCATGCATCCTCACCTTAACCTAGGCTTGACAGAAACCTTAATATGGTTTTCAAGAATTTTGCCTTATTATTGTCTCTGAGGACATAATTAGCAATCGCAAATCTTTTGTATGGGCGCACTTTCAGCCCCTTAATGGAAATTAGACTGTAGATAACACAGGTTCAGAGACACCAGTTACCAAAAAAAAATGTTATGGACCAAGAAAAAAATCTTTAGTCCATTTCTTTGAATATAAAGTGAAGATAAAACTTCACCACTTATTTCTGCTTAAAATAGCCATTAAGGTATTGTTTTTTCCACTTCTTATTTTAAAAGTGTACTAAATTCTGTGAGGCGTTTTAGGTTCTTCATTAACTAGGCGTTACGTAAAAATATTCGCCTGTAGAAACACATCAAACTATAATGCTTCAATCTCGAAATAGGACCTATTTACAAGTTTTCATGGACCAGCGATGTTACTTATTTTTTTTTTTAAAAAAGCTAATCAATACAGTTTTAATTGTAAAGAGAGATTAATTACAAGCAAAATCTCCGAGTCTTGGGGCAATTCAAACACGGAGGAGAAGCGGCAGCAATCGTGTCCCTAGAGTGATGATGTCCCTAGAGTGATGATGGTCATTCAGTCACGGTCCACTGCCCAGCAGGAGCCGCCGAGTTGCGTCGCGTGGTCCAGGATGAGCTGACCACCCTCTGCTGACACGGCGCCCCTTGAGGTCGGCCATAACTAGAACTTAGCTTCTCTACCCAAGGTGTCATATCGAGCTAAACCGATTTAGGTCTTAGAATTAACTAACAGGCATTTAAACAGGTGCATGAAGCCTTTAATTGTTATCTCGGAGAGGAGGTAGGAGGTAGCTGGCTTAGATATATAAAACTTTGTTTCGTTTTTGTCAAGTTCGTATTTATACGTAGACGATCTGTTTCGTAATGTACTAGATAATGCGCATTGTTCACCAGCCCCCAACCCTCGCAACTCATAATAACTGCTTTGCTTTTACCTTTTCAATCACATCATAGAGATTTGGGATTACACGAAGGTAAATATGTCAAACGGATTCAAACCCCTCACGGAAACAAATATGAAAATTCAAATGGGAAACAATGCGGTTCTCATAAAGTCGCCCTCATCACTCAACTCTGTTGTTTTCCAATTAGCTTCGCCGCATCGCCTGTCTGACCGCGGTGTCTGGAGACTACTGGCCAGTGGTCAGTGTAATCAGGTGATGTGAGGGTCGCCACGATGATCTACCGTGCACTTCCCATCAACTCGAGACTCACACACCTCGGCTCTGTGCCTGGCCAACTGGCTCCATCAATCACTTCCTGCCTGCTCTAACTGGCACACGGTGGCTGCTGATGTGCGCAGCTACGGGAAACCCCGGTTCTATGACCTGGAGGTGGAGCAAAGCAGCTGCTGAGGGGCGCTCCTGGGGCACCCTATACTAGATCAGTTTGACCTGACACTTAGCGAAAGTAACCCCAAAAAATAATATCAAATGAGTGATTACTAACTTGCAATGCCGGTATTAAAAGTATTTTTAGCGAGTTTTTTAAAACAGATAAAATTCTGAAGTTGTTTCTCAAGTTATTCTCACGTACAACATAGAAGCAAAGCGACTATTGTAGCTTGTTAAGACGTGCGTGTGCTTGTAGCTGATCAATGCGTAAGAGTCGGCTTAGCAGAGTAAACATTAGGACAACCTGGCAGAAATTTGGCAGCCACCTATGAGACGGGACACCTTCCAGTGTAGGTACCAGTTGGCGCCGCATCTGCTCTGCTTCTCATTTCACACAATGCTCCGGTGTACTACACATCAAGATAAAAAAAGAAAAAAGCTATCCTCTTATTCTAGTACATTTCAATAACTGAAGATCACTAAGGTTCCTTTTTCAAAAAAAAAAAAACAAGTCTTGCCGGAAAAAACAGCCTTGTTTTAGTGTTTCGGTAAGCAACTTCAAAGAGAAATACAATATAGAGTCAAGATCTCCTAATTTTAGAATGTGATTACATTTTATCACGGTTTAAATTCAAGAAAATTATCTAACATTCGCTAGAACTTCTTAACCACAAATGACTGTGTACTTAATTCGGTCTGAAAATTTAAAAATGAAATTAAAATTTTGATCAAATGTAAGATTTACAAAAAGAACAAAAACGCTATTAAAAGTCTTTAACCACTTGTAAACCAGAATAGGTTCTTGGTCGCTCCTATACTTGCAGTTATTTACTAAAATGTTTTCAAATTAATAATCACATTTCTTTCGTTTCCAGCACTGTAGGGAAGAGAACTGTTGCGGTATGTTAAATGATTTCTTCTGTTCTTACCGCGGTCAGTGAAACTAGAGAGATTCCATGGGATATAAAAAGGGCAGGCGTGAGCAGAATGACAAGTATTACTGTTGTTGGTTTAAAAAAAATGGACGTTGCCTCTCAGAGGTCAGAGGAGAAAGAGTAAGACAAACAAGCAGTAGGAGAGAGAGAGAGAGAGAGAGAGAGAGAGAGAGAGAGAGAGAGAGAGAGAGAGAGAGAGGGGGGGGGGGGAGACAGACAGACAGACAGACAGATAGACAGACTAAGAGAGTCTGACATTCAAACGCCCACAAAAATACAGACTGACAGAGACAGATGTACAGACCTGCATATAGAAACAGAGTCAGCAAGAGACAAAAGCTCGAAGAGAGGTAAGAGTGGGATCAGACACACATGCAAATAGACAGACTAGCAGAGAAATGAGAAAAACAGCCAGACGGCCTGAAGAACGGGTAAATAATCCTCAGGATAAAGATAAAATAGTAAACAATGAACCTATCTCAGTAAGGTCCAGCCTAAAGCCATATCAAATGGACAAGTTAATAAGAACGACTATCAGAGAACTATCATAAAATGAGCAGAAGAGATGGGCGGAGACGAGCAAGGGGAAATGAACACTGACGGTTTAACTGTTGCGACGTGAGAGGGATGGCAACAGCTGCTGCCTGAGCTGGGGTGGAAGAGATAGACAGAAGAGGGACTGCAAGGAGAGGGCTGTTGAATAAGGAAAGAAACGGGAGAGAAGTAGGAGAAAGAAGATGAGGGAAGAAAACACTCCAGTGAAATGAAGGAGGTGGTCAGTCAATCGCTAATTTTTCAATTACTTCCCAGCGGTCAGTGATGGCGAGAGGGTGTCAATGTCCGGAGAATCCCTCGTCCATCGCAGCTAATCGTTTCGCGGTCGTGGTGTGGCAATCAGTCTCGCTCCCCTCTCACCAGGAGATCAGGCCAGCTCACAGCTGCTGCATCACCGATTCTTGACCTGGGCAGGTATAACTGGATGAGAATCACTGTTGCTCGTGATACGGCTGGCACCAGATTAAAAATAAATAAAAAAGAAGTATAAACAGACCGCATTTTGAAAGGATTTGAAAAATAAATAAAAAAAAAAGGGAAAGGGACACAAAGTTCTTCCTACGTGGGCAGTCACAACAACTCTCGAGGCATCGCTTCATATCAATACTATATTAATGGCGTGGGAAAAAAATAAGTTTGCATGCAAAAAGGGTTAACTCTAACGATACTTGTTCATTTCTTGTGTTAGAAAAAATCTATATCGATTATCTATTCGTTCTGCAATGCTGTCTCAGCAAACTAGATATTTTACTCTCGAGACTATGGCTGCTTTGTTCGTGTATTGGCGTAGACATGCTATGACACTGCCCATGTGTGACCGCATTGTAATAGCGATAGAAATTTTGAAAGCCCTACAAATAATTCAGGTATTACAGCAGAGTTAGGTTCTTGCATTCAGCTGAACGTCCAAGGACCTGCAGTGTATACATGCTATGTCCTCCACTCACCTACCCTCAACAAAACGTTACTCTTACCACTCTTAACACGCGAGCTCCCGAGGCCTCTTGACGATCGTATCGGTCTCAGATCAAACTCCTAGCCCTTTCGTTGTGTCTGGGTCAGTGTGGGCGGCTCATCTTTAGCGTGAGAGTTTCTGATGAGGACATGATTGAAACAACGTCATACACAGTGGGCAGGCTGTATCAAGCAATTTAAAGTCGGCAGTGGCCTTGGTTGACTCGCCTGTCCATCTTCTAGATCCTGTTTTACAAAGAATCCTTCTTGCAGGTTGAAGTATTTATCTGTTGACGAGAAATGAAGAAAACCTGTTGGATGTTCTATAGAATTATACCGTCTGACCTGCAAAACTATCCCAATAGCTGCCGTGTTGAATCGATACAAAAATGCAAAAACGTCCTCGTTACTAGCTGAAGCCGACTTTTCCCCCTCCGTTCATAGCCATGTCTGTGAGACCAGGACTGCTGCTGCTGAGTTATTGATAATCAATCGACAGCTACTGGCATTTACTCGGAAAAATCATTTAAGTCGTGTCAGAAACCATGAATCTTGCCCTACAGATTTCTACTCGCCCTGGCTATTTTAGATATGAACCCCCAGTGTACTATTGTACCGTAGTTCTTTGCCTAAAAGACCTTTTCAAACGCTTGAGTTGTGTACCCTTTCAGCCGTATTTATTGCAATTGAACTAACAATCATTATTTTTTTTTCCTTATCTTAAATATAAATTAGTGTGGAAATTGGAACTATATGACACATCTTCGGGGATCGAGTTTTTTTTTTTTTTTTT
This sequence comes from Elysia crispata, assembly GCA_033675545.1. Classification (NCBI taxonomy): domain Eukaryota; kingdom Metazoa; phylum Mollusca; class Gastropoda; family Plakobranchidae; genus Elysia; species Elysia crispata. Next base: position 136,498 of record JAWDGP010003786.1, read on the forward strand.
TCATTTTTATCATTATTATTATTATGATTATTATTATTATTATTATTATTATTATTATTATTATTATTATTATTATTATTATTATTATTATTATTATTATTATTATTATTATTATTATTATTATTGTTGTTGTTATTGTTGTTGTTATTATTATTATCATTATTATAATCATCATCATCATTATCATCATCATCATCATCATTATTATTATTATTATTATTATTATTATTATTATTATTATTATTATTATTATTATTATTATTATTATTATTATTATTTTTAGTATGATTGTTATTATCATCATCATCATCATCGTCATCATCATCATTATTATTTTTATTACTATAAATATTATTATTATTATTATTATTATTATTATTATTATTATTATTATTATTATTATTATTATTATTATTATTATTATTATTATTATTACTATTTCTATTACTATTATTAATTATTCTTTTTTATAGTTTAAAGCGGTTTGCCTTTATCTATTGCCAACTTACCTATCCATTTATCTATTTAGTATCCATCTCTTGATGCTGCTCCCCGTCTCGTTGATCACTCTTGTTGTATTATCTTTACTACAACTACCTAGCTCTCTACTTACCTCACAATGTATTTATCTCCTACTATCAATATGCCAAGCTCTAGGCTATTATTTGTAACTAACATCTATTGAGCTTGCCACCTAGCCTTTATCCTATCAAATACCCATTTTTCTAGTCCACAGAATCGCATCAAGTGGTTTTAATTAAAACCGACATTCATGCACTGGGTTCTGATGTCCATCTATGTGCATCGTTAAATCTGGAATAAGTGATATTCAGTAACTAACCATTCGTTGAAAGTTTTAAGTGTCATGTGAACAAGCATGTCGTCAATCGCATCACATTTTAGAGATTTCAGAGCTTAACATTACCAGTAAAAACCTGAGATGAAAATTGTTGAGGCATTCTAATTCGAAAGTATAATAAGATATGAAACAATTTGATAGCAA
>JAWDGP010003786.1:142500-295000 GCA_033675545.1 Elysia crispata
ATCAGGATCTCAGTGCAATAATCAGAAGCATGAAGTCTTGAAGTTATCCACGGTATTTGTTTAGTGGTTATTTTTGTTTCATATCTTTTAAAAGTTTGCTTTTGCGCATTTTTTAGTATTGACACTACCGTCAATGCTTTAGGATCTACAGAAATGTTCCCTCGTCCAAGCTGGTTTAGCTAAGACTTAAAGCAGAGCACAGCGTAACATATCCAACTGACATGAAATGGCGATAAGTTACAATTAATTCAATCTTAGCCCTTGATCCATTTCTTTTTCAAACAATATCATAGTTGGCTTTTTTCGGAACAAACTCCAGCTAGAGAAGTAAGTCGAAAAGTAAATAAAACTGAAAACTGTAATGTAAATTAATGCATTCATGTGTACTGTCAGACGTGTCATTATAACCTTAAAATAGGGGTTACCAAATCATAATTTATTAAGCTGAACTAACAGATCACACATATTTTGTGAGTATATGTGTGTGTGTGTGTGTTTATTCAATTACTGAGCCAGAAGCATTCTGTAAATATGTCCAATCACTACTATAAGATGTATTACAACGCCGCGATATACAATCAAATGTCATCATGATTAGTGACGCCTTTTTCGAGCTACAAAATGAAAATGTTTATTACGAGTTTTAGAACAATGCGAAAACAAAATTTAAGCCTATAAGGACCATTATTCAATGCAACCTACAGCTTAGCACGTTGCAAAATTACTTTTGCAGATACCAAAATTTGCTTAGCAGCATGAAAACCTTTATTCGTGTGCATGGATGTTATTAAAATGTAACAATCGCAATTCCAGATTTTTATTTATTGAGTAAGTATATATATTTCTTAACTGAACAATCACTAACATTTAAGAAGGGTTCAAGAAATGCTGCTCCTATTGAATTGTTTAGATGCAATGTGACACACATCGTACTGTGCCTTTAGCATAAAATCTAATCATCATCATCATCATCATCACCATCATCACCTTTATCATCATCATCATTACCATCACGATCATCATCATTATCATATATATCTACATTTCGACTTTGATTCTTAAGTTAATGTTTTCGCTATGAATTTTTTTTTTTTAATAGAAGTAGAAGATAGCGTCTAGTATTTGCTCGCGAATGATTATAATCCACATTAAATATTTAAAAAAAAAAAACCTCTGCGTTGTGCTCTTTGTTTATTCAAACAACTTTTTCGCCCCTTGATCGTATTTTTCGGACGGGTTAAAAGAGAAGATATAGATATAAGATCTCACCTTTTCACAAGGTTATGATGAAAAATTTACTCGAAATAAAAGAAGAGCGTCAGAATTCTTACATTTAGAAATACTAATTTTCAGTTATAAAGCTCCAAGAAAGTGGGCCCACATGTCAAATACCAAAGTACTCCATGGGTTTCGAAATGTGTAGTTTACTACGGAATAGACCGTAGGTTTAGAATGATCTTGATCTGTTCACAGTCCGCGGACATGCAGGAGTCTGCAATGAGAGGGAATTGGATAGTGACAAACTCGTTGATAAAAAGTTTATTCGCAATTAACACAGTAACTTGTATCAGAAATTTATCAGAGAAAAGTCTCGATTTTTATGTGAAGTTAATGTGCCATGGAAAATTTAAATTCGGAAGCTCATTCTCCCTTCTCAACCCACTCTGTTTACTTAAATTTTAATGTTTATAAACGTTGAGCATAGACCAATTTTATACTTAATTGAATTCACAAATTAATATTATGCAGAAAAGCAGGCAATCGCCCTGACATAGCATAATGTCCACTCCAGCACAGTGTGGCACAGCGCTCTCGCCGAGCAATCGGTCGGGCTACTGATATGGAACGAGCTCCATCGGCCATCTTAGTGTGTTCACTACCACAGAAATCGGTGGTGTGGGCACACGGCAAATCTAACATTCGTACCAAGAGCAAACTGCTTCGTTTACTGTGGTAGAAACAGAGAATTGAAAACAAAATAGAAGAAAGAAAATGGGTGCATCAAATTTGTAAGCAAAGCAACTATTTCGGAGAAATCATCCAACCCCTCAAATTTTATTAGACTTTGAGAAATGCAAGTCTTACACATACTTGCATACACAATTCTGAAGCCAGAAATATTTAGGTTCTTCATATTAAAGACAACAATAACAATAATAATAATAATAATAATAATAATAATAATAATAATAATAATAATAATAATAATAATAATAATAATAATAATAATAATAATAACGACAACAACAAAACTTCATAAAATCTATTTCATCCGAGGAAATCTATCGATATTGTCAAAGAAGTTTTTCCATAATTTTCTTTGTAATATCTCTCACACCGTACGTGTCTGACAATTTTAACGAAAATGAAGTTTCAAACTAAAATTTAATTTTCTTTACCTTCATAAAGTTATTTCCCATATCTTTCCAGGCTTGGACAAGGCGTTGTCTGTTTGCATGTCATTTAACTGATTTTCTAAACCATGTCTATAAGTGCTCCAGCCACTACTGTATCCATGTTGAATAAAGCGTGTAATCTCATAAAACACGAGACATTCGATTCCTCTTCAAAAGTTGCAATAGCCGTAAAGTTACCGAATTCAGTGTGCGCCTTTCGCCCGCACTTATACTAGACAGACTAGATCTAATTCTATGGTTGCACTATTTAAACGTACTTTAATTTTGTAGGGACGATCGTACAAAGATCACTCACACGTCACGTAGACAGAATTTCGGAGTTGAGGCCAACAAAGAAGATAGTTTTTTTAAGCAATCTGTTGGTCGGGTGACGTGGTTCAAATATGAACGCAGGCTTAGGAGACACAATATTGCGATCTGTGCCTTTGATATCTGCTAAAACAGATATCTGATACCTAATATTTGCGGGAGATACTTTTGAACAAATGAACCTACTTTCCTCTGAGTAGCAATGATCTTGGTTTTATTTTTGATGCCTAAAGGAATAAAAAAAAAAAAAGAGGCATTAGATTTTGACAGCAATTCCATGTCGCAATCGTTATTTTCTGAACGTGATTCTCTCTAGATGAAGGCATATAATAAAGCAAACTTCCATTCTCAATGATAGCCAACATCCAAGCTTTCCCTTAGACTTATATTAGTGAAAAACAAAAAGAAACAAAGAGCCTTCATTGCTGGATTAAGAATGTTCGAATAGTTTATAGTATAATCAGAACTTTAAAACCTAAAATCTAGATCGGAGCGTAAGTTATCTTAAATTCCTCGCTCGTTTAGGTAAACCGATGTGCTGGTAAGGAGAGAATCGTAGATCTACTCGTGCTCCTTTTATGAATAACGCTTTCAGACTAGGGAGCTGGTGGGCCCAAAAGCAAATAGATTTCTTTCGATTTACATTTTATTTTGGGAAAGGGTAGATCTAGAAGCTAAGTTTATAAGAAACTATCAATAGTCCAAAAACACTTTAGTGGTTCTTCTGAAGTTTATCAATCTTTGTCCATGAGTAGTGTGAATTTAAGCCATAGTGTATTTGAAGCCAAACATGTTACATGTATAAATTGAAGAAAAGTGTAATCATGTGTGCGTGTATGAAAATGGGTGGAGCTGGAACAATTCACTCACAGCTCTATTCACAGAGAAAGTCAGCTGGGTGCCTATGAAGATCTTACACCGTTTTTTCTTGGAAAACGATTTACCGGAAATAGGTCCAAGAATCTCGACTATCAGTTTTGGTGAAAGCCACACTGATGTTTCAGTTTCACTTAATCTAGGCTAGAGGTCAACTCGCTGAAACCGATGCCGATCTCAAGATTCTCAATTTCTCATTTCTTCCAGAATCATGTTGATGGTGGTTTGAATGTTCAGATAAAGTCAGTTCAGTGCGAGGAACTAATAATAAATCTAGATCGAGACCTAGAACCAAATCGATATGGGCCTAAACATAAATCTAAATCAAGATTATATCAGTTCGAGACCTCTATTAGAGATCTAGATCTATATTCAAATCCAGAATCTATTCTAGATTCTATATCTAGATCTATACGTCTATATGAAATCAAGATTTTGATATCTCGAGTCAGATCTAGATTGAATCGGATATTTTAAAACATTACAATTCAGCCTACATAGAATTACAAATACAGTACGTCAGTAGCCATCTTTATATTTTTGATTATCAAGAATATACATATAAAGTTATCACGGTAATTGTGGTGCAACATTTTGCAGTAATTGAAAAATGTGGGATAAAGAAAGGAATCAATAGTTAATTTCATCAGAGGGCAGGAAAATTGATAGGTACATATCCAAATTTGGATCTAAATCAAGATTCAGAACGGTTAATTGCCATCCAGGTATTGAGAACCAATGGCAAATCGCAAAATATACACCATCATGTTTAACTTTAGAACATGGCAACAATATATATATATATATATATATATATATATATATATATATATATATTCTCTTCTTATTTGCTTCTTCAAAATTTGCTTGTTACACTTATACAAGATATGGGTAATGATGACATCTGTTTGGGGCTACCTCTTGCTGGGGACTGATTGCTTTATTGACAGTAAGGATACCATATCGCTCAAAAGGTAGAATGTTGGACCACATTCAATTCTTTGTCAGGTCCTCAAGTGGGATTAGACTTAGCTCTGCCTTGTCAAGACATCTGTTGTCTAGGTTAACGATTATTCAGTAACAAGCAACATTCATTGTATTTGAAAGTCCACTTTAGACTGAATGAACCCCTAGCTAGAAAGAAATTTGTGACTTCAATTTTAATGTATATCTAAAATCTAGATCTAGATCGAGAATTCGATATCTGATAAGGGCTGGGGTTTGAAAAAAAGGTTTTACACAAAACGAGTTGGGAATGACAGGTGGGGTTGTTTGGAGGAATGTGTCTTCCGTGTGATATTTGAAATACTAAAAGTATGGAAAATAGGGCGAATCAGGTATCCCCATAATGCTCGCAATTGCACAGAAGAAGCCAAGAAAACTGAAAGTCTCTATAGGTTGTTAAGGTAATTGAAAATCTTAACGAAAACTGTCCCAAATGCAAATCCAGGACCAAAGTGCTTAAAATAGGACACGGCTTCCTCAAATTCCCCAATGAATTTGAAGAATCGGTGCGCAATATATATATCCTTAACTTCTCTTCATACGACACTGGTGTCGTATGAAGAGAATATATATATATATATATATATATATATATATATATATATATATATATATATATATGATCAAAAAAACAAAGCATTCTAAAATCTTATTCCAACCTACAAAACTAAAGAAACAGATATCCATAGAAATTTAGCATCAGTATCTTTCAAAGGGATATACTACTGCATATTTAAGTCTGGAGATTATAAATTTGAAAACAAGAAAAAAATTAGACCCAAGGTGATAAATTTGAAGATATTGGCCCAACTCTCATAGAGAAAAAGATTCATTGTCTTAAAGCGTTTCTTTTGCTTAGATTAATTATTTTTTTGTGGTGAAAGTCATCCCTATTAGGTAATTAGTGAATACACAACAATTAAATGAAATTAATTAGGCAAATACCCCCCCTTTCCTCATCAAAATCTATGTCATCATTTTTGGAATCAGAGTGTAGTGTTCTGATTTCGGCATTGTGCGCATGCGCTGGGACTGTGGTGGGAGGGGCCAGCTGTCCAAGTCCAGAATAAGTGGAGTGGGCAAAAGCACAAGCGCAATGATATGTACAGAACTGCGACGGACATCAGGAAATAGTGCAACACAAAAATGGTTATATCTTGAAAAGTATTTATTTGCAAAAAATAAAACCTTCATATTTGTATGCAGGGTACCAAATCCATTAAGAACTGTGCAATTTGAAAGTTTAATTACCCCAAAGCCTATCTTTAAGAAGCTCAGTCCAACAGCTGTAAGGATGTAGAAAAAGTAGAAGTCCACTATCACATCAAATCAGTTAGTGATGTGAGCAGTGACTGCCAGTTCCCAAAATTCAGAATCATTGTCAACTAGATAGGTTTGGCTGGAAAGATAAACTCTCTTCTTCCATTTTTTTAGTTCCTTTTGTGTTATATCTCTTACCCACAGCCATTGTCCACCCTTTTTTGTGCATTCAGCTGCCACCATTTTCTTTGCCAGCCGTACACACAACTTGCAACATCCTGCCATTGGGTCCCGTGTTAATTTTCCCCAGATGATAATAACATAGTTTGCAGTCAGAGGTGAATATAATATATATCAAATTTTTATGCAGTGTAGGATATTTGAACCAGTAGCCATGGAAAAAAACTAAAAATATTTTAAAACCACATGATAAATAATGTGCTTTTTGAAAAGCTCAAAATGACTGAGGCTATAGTTTCTTCCAAGAATTGTGTAATTCTGTGATATTAGGAAGAGTGAGTCCAATATGTTAAAATTAGGATTGAATATCAGGCTGCCTATATGTGTGTGAGTGTGTATTTTTTTTTTTCTGTTGCTTTAATTTTTAAGATATGTAGGAAGTTAACATTTTATCAATGAAGTCAGCATTCACAATGGATGCAGGCAAGTTTGAAGCGGGTTGTGTACTTCATACATTGAATAGACTTCTCTTATATCTGACATCTACAGTTAAATGTAAAATTACATTTTCTCTGTTGTTTGTTGTTTTGTTAAAATTGTTAAGTTGGAGTTGAAAAAAATAGTTTGTGTGGAAGGAAGCATCAAAATGTTTAGCAATTTTTTTTTTTTAATCAAGTTTAAATGAAAGCTCCATATTTGGATGCATAATTTTTGTTTTGTTTTTCTTCTTCTGATAAGTGGCTTGAAGGATGGACTTTATTCGAGCTTGCAAAGAAGCTGAGGCTGGTGGAATCTCCAGGCAGGAGTTTTTGAAAGTCTGGGAGCTGGAGGCTAAGATGAAGCAAACAGAACAGGAACTTAATCTGCAGAAAATGCGCACGGATGCTCTAAATTCACAGGTAAGGGATGTTTGCGAAGTTTTGTATCTATTGATACTGACTTCAAGAGAGCTAAATGAAATTTAACGTTGGAGGAAAAGAAGAGACAGTGGTCTAAATACTCGGAGAAAAACTAGGTTTAAAAAAAAAAACATCTAATAGTAGCTGCTTAATCTTAATATTGTCAAAACATTTTGTGAAAGAATAAACATCATTTTCTTATGCCACATCTAGAATGATAAAAACACTGAAATTTGCAATTCTGAACATCAAAATGTGTTGCTTAGAACCTTCAGCCTATTGTTTTTGCAATCGCATTAAGTACGTGTGCTACAAGAGTTTTCCTTCATTTGTATGTAACCCACTCTATAAGTGAGAGCGTAGATACATACTGATGAAGTGCACTTGTTTATTTTGTACTGTATTGTGTTGAGTGAATAGAATTAATAATCCTGCATACCAATTGTTGACTAAATCCAACTTATATTTACTTCTATAGCTGTCCTAAATTTTTTCTCTTACCAGAGATTGCCAAACCTTGGTTTAAACTTGAAAAAAATACTGTAAATCTAGATTACATACCCGACTTACAGCATGGTATAAATTATTGCTCATTTCATCCAAAGCTATTTATATATTTCAAGATTCATATTTATATATTTCAAGATTCATATTTCTAGATCTACATAGATCTTCATCATGGGGCATGATATAAACGCTCCTTTATAGATTTAGATCCATGATATACTCAAGGACCTCAAGATTACATCTGTAGCTATGCTACCGTAACTCCAAACCAGACTTTGATCCACGACATAGGTCTACATTGTCAAAATAAGCTTATTGACTGGAACCAGCAATCTATTATTGGGGCTATATTAAAGCTTTCCCTAATGTAGAATTAAATCAACAACTAAGAAAATTCATTATTAAAACAATAACAATTCGTTCTTTAAATAGGGCAAGTTGTGTTTTGTGCTTTCTGGGATAATAAAATGGCTAGGAGTTTTGGTGAAGTTTTGCGCTCTGATGTTGTGCAAAAGATAAATTAATTGTAGAGTGCTCAAAGTGAACAGGATATACTATTCTGTTTATGTTTATAAATGGCGAGCATTAACCATTTAAGGATATAATGTGATTTTGATAAGATAAGAGCCATGCCAAACCAAATTCATATCGATTTACCTAGCAAATTATTAATACTTTCTGTTAAGTAGTTTGCATACACCACCTGTTGCTGACTTCTATTGAAAAACACTTGATGAAGCCCAGCCTGACCACTTGAATGGCCTCACATAGATATTTAGATGTAATTCTTCTCATATATTTCTCATCCAGTAAAGTCTTTGACATAATTTAACATATTGCTTTTGAAGATAAACTATCATCATGGATCACTATTTTACTCTATTTCTGTTTAAGATATTTCATTGTTGACCCAGATTTAATTTTATCTCAATATTGTTACAGGCTCCTGGGGATGAAGCCTCAGTAACCAAAATGGTAGAAGCTCAACTTCAGAAGTTTTCCTCTGATCAGCGCCGGACATTGGGTAACTTAAGAGAGGAGCTTCAGCAACAAAATCAAGCCCTCATTGCTGATATCTCAAGACTTCTCGAAGGTTTTGCATCTATGGTTGGCAAAGTGGTCAAGGGGGAACTTGAAACTGCTGTGGCACAGCTTCGTCTGAAAGGGAATGTAGCCAGCAGCAAATCGCAGCCAGCCAATATAAGTCATGTATCTCAGCAGCCAAAAATTAGTGACCAGAAATCCAGCAGGACTTGGTCTAAAGTGCACCAAGAAGGACCAACCAGTCAAGAGCTCAGCAGCATTGAAGATCAGATTTCTTTAATGGGTCTTAACGAGAGTCCTTCTGAGAAAACGGGCAAGATACAAAGGCAAAAAGGAAAGCCAAAACAGCAAAAAGAAAATAACGGAAGCATTAAGTCCCAGCCAAGCAAGAAATCTACTAGCAAGCAGCAGGCAAGCAATGGATTATTCACTTCAGACGCATCCAAATTTTCATCTCTAGATGCTGGTATTCAAAGTGAAGACAGCAACAGCTCCAGTGTGCACTTTTTCCCAGAAGAGGGTCCTGCCAATATGTTAACTTTTGACATCCCTCATGTGGCTCAATCAGGCAAGATAATCAAAAGCCCAGTGTATTATTTACAGGACTGCCCTTGCAAGGTGCAGCTCTCACTGTGGTTTGATACCAAGCAGAAAATGAATATGATTGCGACCCTTTGGGGTTTGGCTCTTAAGCCTTTGAGAAAACACAGGGTTTTTGCTTTTTCTGGTGGCATAAAAAATCAGGCTTCACAATCCTATAGTTCTCTGTTCCACTCAGAGAGTTCTCCTTTCAACCTGAAACATTCCTCAACCTTGTCTGTGAACCTGGATCTTTCCCTTAAGACTGGAACTGGTGCATACTGCATGAATTTAGAAGAATTAGAGAATCGTAATTACATATTGACAAACAGAAATTCTATTTCCATTAACTGGACAGTCACATCTAAGGAGATCACTTCATGACTGTATTATTTTGATGAATTGAACGTTGAAGGTGTAACACTAAAACAGAAGATTTTTCATTTAGGCAAAGTTTTGATCGAGATGATAGGAGTTAATGATAGATAATAAGATAAAATATTTTCCATCTACAGAGAATACAATTTTATAATAGTTATGATAAGGTTACCAGGTACTATCCTTACTGATAATGTATCTCTCTCAATATGTTTAATTTCAGTTGCCATATGCCAAACAGTATTGCAGAATATTGTCCAAATCCTTTAAAATGTAAAGCATATTACTGTGAAGTTTTGTGTTTTCTTACATGTGGGGGAAGCTTGGATTTTTTATGAGACTATATTTAAAGACATTTTAATCATATATTTCAAGAGTTTTGTTTGAGAAAGTATTAGTGAAAAGTCATTATGGATTTCCATTTAATGACATGATGATTGTCAAATTTAAAAATCTTTGCAGAAATATTCTACTAGGGTAATCAATATCAATAATTAAGCTAACTATGGCTGTGTAGGTTTTTGTTTTTCAAGTTTCGCGTTGATGAGAATCATCCAGATTTAGCACAACTTTTCTGATACATCTCATGGAACACATTTTGAAGAGGAAACTCAGTTCATCAACTTATATGTTTAAACATTTGGCCTTTTTTTTTTTTATTTTTTAATAAAACAGTTAATCTTCTGGGACAACCTACTCTTTTCTTAAATTTATTCATGCACTATTATGACTAAATTGGGTTGTCATAAACTTACTGCCTATTCTGTCATTCATCCTAGAATATAAGTCGTTGCTTTGCATTTTTAATATAGTTTTTTGGTCATAATGTAACTGCTATATCTGCAACAGAATGTTTTGATTGAGCATTAGTGTGATGCGATGAAATCACAGTTGAAGAGAACATAAGTTTCACTCCTGTTGCAGAATATTGAAAGAGTGAACTTCCTAGATAGATCAGTGTTTGTCAGTAAGCACTAAATAGCTTACTAAATATTGTTTTGTATTAAATTATCACATGGTTTGGTTGTACTTGAATTTCTTTTGTAGAGTGCATGTTTTTACTTTTTGTTGAAAAGGCAGTGCTTTATAGTTAATCGGACATTCCCTGTTAAAATTATTACTAATAATTTTTCTCTTAATGAGGGAAACATTATTAACTCATTTTTCTTAATATAGTTTGCTCTCACCCTAGATTGAAATTGAATTCTTCTTAACTTTACAGCCATAACAGTTGTTTTTTTTTATTGTGAGAAATGAGAGATAAATAAAGGAATGGAAGAGGCAGAGCATAAGCGCAGTCAACTGTTAGGCCTCACACCACTCTAGGCTTTATCAAGTTGAAGGCTACAGTGGATATCAATTCCTCTGTGTCTGACTTACAAAGGAGCAGCTCTTGTCTTTTAAATCTTTGACTCATAATTAAATTTTTTGAAAGGACGGCAGACAACAATTGTTGAGACAGCTTCTTGAGTCCTTGTGATTGAAAACAAGGATTCCAAACTAGGTAATTCTTGGATGGGGGGCAAAGCATTTTGACAGAAGAAAATGTATGTATTTTGATGCATGCACATATTTCTTTCCTCCTTTATCATAAATTTTTATCTCATAATCAAACATAAAAATTTTGTTGCCTCCAATGTTGATATATTACTGAGAGCACAGTATTTTGTGGTATAGTATCAGTTTAAATTGCTTTACACTATCATTCCAGTTGTTTTTTTTTTGTCTGTACAAAGACCCTGCTTATTATTTCATGCATTCTCAATATATTTCAACAACAACATATGTTGTGATAATGTTCTTACAAACCAAATCGATTTACCTAATATGGCACTTTGAAATTTCTGTTTGTTCCGTTAAATGGCAATGATCTTCTTAAGTCTTTGTTTTCATCACTTTTTTGTTGCTCCTTTCAATGAATCAACTTTGAATAAGGCAAAATCCTGAACTTGCTCAATTTAACATTTAATTTCTCAATAACCCAAAGTTTTTAAGCTTTCCTTTCTAAGATCTGATGGATTTTAAGATAGATTTTTAAACTTTTCATAAAATCCCCCCAGAAAATCAGTTTGTTGTGCATCTTTGCACAAAAATTGTTTAGATGTTTAAATCTCAATATTTTCCTAGGTAAAGAATGAATGAAAATAAACTCTGAAATCAATGACAATTTAATTTCAATATTGAAAGTGCTGTTCGTGGCATGTCACATTCGGAAAAAGTTGTACATAATTAGAGTCATACATTGTGCATGTTATAACAAGGGCATTAATATTCTGAGGGCTTTCCTTTTTCAATTTTTATCTGGGGAACTTGTTTGATCCATTCCTATATTTATCCTGTCTTGTACCTAATGATTTCTGTAATAGTTAAGATTGCAAACAATATACACTTCATTAGTATCTCTCACACTGAGAGAAAATATTGATTCTCTCATGCTGTACAGCCAGTATTGATGGGATCTGAAAAGCTAATAATCATATGGGATATTGGCTCAGGAAAGACTGAATTTTCTTTGATGATATTTTTTTACAGATACACTGTGTAAGGGCTGAAAAACAACAGAGTGCACAGAACATGTGTATTGTTTTTGTTTTTTTAGAAGATATGGGCATAATGTTTTATGGCTAAAAAACAAAGACGTACAGAGAGCCTTTTTAACTGCATTTTAATATACCATCTCTTTGATTACAGCTCAGCTTTGACACAAAGCTTAGCAAATAGTTTGTATTAAACTGATTGTCTTAGCCAATGACAGAATATCAAGCTTTTTTTGTGAGGACAATAATGGAATGATTTTAATGATTTGATCTTGATTTGTTTTGTTTTTTTAAAGTATATTGAAATTTATATAGATGTATATATAATGTATTTATGATTATATTCTTTTTTTTTTTTTTTTGGTGTTGGAATTAAGGAAAGGTATGGTTCCCCATGCTTTCATTTTATTTGTATCTTGTTGCCTAAATAGTGCAAGTGTTCAATGTATCAGGTGAAGTGAATTTAATATGTACTGTTTTGTTGACATTCATAAGATAAACAGAAATTCATTTGCAATCAGGTTTTGAATACAAATGATTTTTCATCATATTATTATGATGTATCAGTGTGAAGCAAAATCTCAAAATAAATTATTTAATTTTTTTTTATTAAAAAAAAAAACAACCAGCTTTACAGTCAATTTGAAATACAGATAAAACCTGCAGCTTTACAAGATGAATTAATGGAACGCTCAATCGCCACCAAAGAAAAAGAATAATTTTAAATATGTTGAGAAATGTCAAGTTCTCTTTGCAAAGCTTTCATTTTGTGTAAAAGGTTTCATCTTCTTGAAGATTTTCCATGCTCCATTTACGGGCAACAAGGTGTTGATCATACCCTCTGAAGGTCTATAAATTTTCATGATATATTAGAATGATCAATAGTAGAGCTTTATTATGACGTACGTCATATAGTATATATGTGTGAGTGAACTATAAATAGATAAGGAACCAATCAAACATTTCTTAAATAACATGGGAGCTTGAGACTTCCTCATTTTCAAGCTTTGTGAACAAATGTAACACTGATAGGAAGCTAATACTAGCACTAGAACTGCCCAAGATTATAAAAGGAGACTACTTAAAGTTTAAAAAAAAAAAAATCAGTTCTTCAAAAAAAATGGCCCTTTATATCTCAGAACTGTTAACAACCTACCATTTATTTTTTACCATCTTTTATCACCAAGAATTTTCATTTTTTTCTTCTTTGAATTCTTATCTAAACAACCATTTAGAGAATCAGTGTAAATACTTATCTCAGTTATATACATGTATCAATTTGAACCTCACATACCCTTTTGAAATAAGCCTTAATTTTTCAAATTAGTGGTAAAATGCTCTGTTCATATAAAACTTTAGAATATTTTCAGTCCCTGCCTCAATCGTGACGATGATATTATAGATTAAAATTATAAGCAAATAAAAACAACCCCCCGGGATATGATATAATTATATCACTAGTAGTATCATAGGTGACTCCCTATTTTGCACCCTGTCCTTTGCTTTTTTTCGATTTATACTTCTTATCCGTATCCGTTTTCTAGCCATATATACTCTTTGATTTTTCTTCTTCTTCTTCTTCTTCTTCTTCTTCTTCTTCTTCTTCTTCTTCTTCTTCTTCTTCTTCTTCCTCTTCTCCTCCTCCTCCTCCTCCTCCTCCTACTACTACTACTACTGCTGCTGCTGCTGCTGCTGCTACTACTACTACTACTACTACTACTTCTTCTTCTTCTTCTTCTTCTTCTTCTTCTTCTTCTTCTTCTTCTTCTTCTTCTTCTTCTTCTTCTTCTTCTTCTTCTTTTTCTTCTTCTGTTTCTTCTTCTCCTCCTCCTTCTTGGGGTAGCAGTGGTTGTGATATTAGTATGTTGGCCCTTTTGTATGCCGGGCCTGACGGGGTTTGTTTGATTTTTAGATGGGCTTGAGATTACCTTGCCCTTAACCTGCAATCAGACCGTGACAAATAAAACTTCAATATACACCTGTATTTAATTTTTGAGACTTCATCTGCATCTCCTTTTCAATATTCCCGTGGTCTTCTTGTTATTCCTCCTCTCTTTTTCTCATCGCTCTTTTTTCCCTTCTCCGTGTTTACCTTAACTTCATTGTTTCATCATTGTTTTTATCATTATCACTATTATTGTTCTTTTTGTTATGATTATCATCATCATCAGGGCACTTAAGTATATTAAGATCCGGGGTAAACAGGGATACATGTTTACTTATTTTCCCGTGAAACGTTTTAATTTTGTCAGGTACTTAACTGTTAAAGCTTAACTGCACGGAATAAAAAGTGGTCAGGAACAAAACTCTAGCGAGCTACTTACTTGCAGAAAGTTTGAAGCATTCAGTAATTCACGCTGGCGAAAATTAAGAACATTTTAACTATTCACATGGATGTTGATAAGTAGTCCAGGTTTAAGTTTTCAGTTATATCAGCGAAAATTCACGGTTTGGTGAGAGTACCGGAACAACAGAAAATGTAAAGATGTGAAATTCGGCAGGTCTTGATTTGATCGGAGTTCACGCTTTTTTTTTATTGTGTGGCAGTTAGGGTGAATTGGGGCTCAAGCGGGGAGTTTTACAGAATAGCCGGGTAGCACATGAAAGACTATTTTCCTTCCTTTAAGAATGTTTAAAGCATTACAACTGTAGCTCTTTTATAACCAAAGCTATCTCGTTTCAAATACTTATACGGAGGATCGTCTTATAATTAATTTCTGTTTTGAATGAACTACTTCAAAACTGCATAAGTCGTGGGCGGCCTGTGTCTGAATCGCCCTGTAACTTTCTTGGATTCATTCGTTCAATTCAAGTGATTTATCCTTTGTGATCAGTTAGGATAAATAGGATTTTTTTTTAACAATTTATTTTCAATTTTCTAAATTCAGTTCTGTAAACTGCTATGTCACAAAACACAATGAAAATCTTTAATATTGACAAGATTGTTGTTTCAGGCAGACAGCTGCTTGACTCATTATGTGGAGTCCATCTTGCCCTCAGTGTGAAACTGACCCTTAGTTTCTAAGCCGTGCACACACTGTCTTGTATTAATGTAACTATCTGTGGAACAATTTGTCACTGCACTCTCTAGGTAATCGACTCAGTTACCTGAGATTTGTCCGTAACCGCTTGCCTCTTTGAACTCAGCGAAGATGGGATTACCGGATGTGCTCAATCATAATTACAGCCGTGGTCCGGTCACTGTGAGGCAGGTCTGTAGGAGAGCGGCCGGCTCTGGACTTAGCGATGGGTCTTTGAGGATTTCTGTATTTGATGCGAGTGTTTGTCATGGGCAGCGCTATTAGAATAATGATCATGATTACTACCGTCATCGCACTCACAGTCACTGTTGCTGAGAGCATTGCGCCTTTCACCGCACACAGACCCACGGGAAGTCTTCTTACTTATCACAAATGTTTCGCCCCAGGAGGGCTCGGACACTTTGCAGCTCTCTATGGTACAGCTGGAGCACACTGCGGTTTGGGTCGAGAATATAGTAGATCTAGTGCAGTGGTATCAAAAGTTTGTTGTAAAAACAAAGTATTAGATGAGTCATCGTTGATAATTCTGTCTGTCTGCCTCTCTCTCTCTCTCTCTCTCTCTCTCTCTCTCTCTCTCTCTCTCTCTCTCTCTCTCTCTCTCTCTCTCTCTCTCTCTCTCTCTCTCTCTCTCTCTCTTTCTTTCCCACTTTTTTGTAAATTTTTTCCTCAGAGCATCATGAGTGCTAAAGGTTAATCATAGAATTTCCCCTTTTGCTCATTTTTACATGTATTTTATTTTTTTTATATTCATCATTCTCTCTCTCTCTCACTCACACATTCTCTTTATTTCTCTTTTCCTTAGTCTCTAATTTCTATCACTCATTCACTGTTTTTCAAGCGCCCCTGTGGTGCCTGCACCTACCGTCTCTGACATTCCAAGCGACGCAACACGCTCTATGGACGCGCGTATCGAAGACTGGAGTAAGTGATGCTCCAGACTCTTGGGCAGTAATTTGATTTCATTGGTCGATGGATAGTAAAAGATGGAGAGGGTACATGGAGTCAAAGTTCAACAATGCCGCATGGATAGGTGTGGGCGTGAGGAGGGGACAGTGGAGCTAGTCTACACGTAGGCCCCAACATAGTGTGTTTTCAAGCTTTGATAACTGTACTCTAAAGACAGGGGAGAAGGGCGTTTTAGATGTCTTGAGGCCCCAAAGTTGTCATCGATAGAGAATTGGTTCACTTGATCCCATGGCTTGAAAATCGATGTTGATATCAGCTTCAGCTCGCAGCTGACCAGATATCCAGGCGTTGTAAACCCATGTAGATCAGTATTATCAAGAGAGTTTCGCCGCCAGCACTACCAGGTATTCGGGCAGACTAGACGCCAGTACACAGAGATGCTGAGGGACTGTGAGACCTATAATAACCAAGAGAGTTCTGCGCCAAAGACATAATAGTGTTGAGACTAGAGACCCAGCAAAGACCGAGTAAACTCAGTAGTGATCACATGATACCCTTGCTCTTTCCAAAGTCAATGATACAGAACGCAAATACCAGATCTATCTATGCAGTAAGCACATCCGCATTGTGTATGGAGCCGTCGCATTGAGATGGATCAGTCTTGCTCCATCAATCTCGCTATTGGCCAAGATTAATGCTCTTGAGGATTGCACTCAAAAGTCTGTATTTGAAAGAAAACTAAGGCTATTTATAACCGTCATGCATATATAATAGCATTGACTTGCGAAAAAGGATACTGTGATTAGGACTAGAAATAGTGAGAATTTGTCAGTAAGGGTATTGGAATTTAGGCTTATGTTCATTTTGACAATGTTTCACATAATTATGATTGTACCATCTGCATCAATATCCTATACTCGCATTGGTTGAAAAATAAATACACAATTAAAAAAAAAGTTCCATAATAAGTCAGCTCAGGTGTTTTTGATCGAATGTTTTCAGACGAATATCTGCATTGTTATTATAGCCTGGACATTGATAATCACCATTAATCATTCACTTCATCCATCATCCTACATCACGCATTGAGATAAACATAACAAGACATACAACACCTCTATACAAGAGGAGATTAGGTATAAACCACACTCCCTCAGGGTGGCCAGGCGCCGGGTGCCCACACGACTGTGGTGGGTGGCCGTGGATGTTTGAATCCCCCAAAGACCAAACATATTTTGATCATCAGCACTAAAAACCTTTGAAGGACCACTTACATTATGAAAAAACGATGTTTAAAAGGAAAATTTTTAAAACTATATCTCAAGTTGATTCGCGGTCACATAGTGCGTTCACTGTTATCAAAAGTACTCAGAATTTTAGATGCATCAATCAAAGCACATCAACTGTACATGCAGTTCAATATCACAGAGAGGGTGCGATTCAACTTTCACCGAAAAACACAAACATTACGAAAAAAAAATTATGCTTCAGGATTATGTATGCATAAATGTAAAATGTAATTTCCCTTTCTTTCAATCCGATATAAAAAAAAAAAATCCGAGGATCTTAGAATAGATCGCGTGAATCTTTCTCGTCTCGTCACGGGTTAGTGGAGAAGGATATGTAACCTCATATTAAGAGGAAGTTATTGATTAGACTGCAAGATTACATGTTTTAAGTTAATATGCCCTACACCCTCTCTCCTTTGTCTCTTTTTTCTCATTCCCTCTCTGCCTCTGTCTCCCTCAATATCTCTACCTATCTGTCTATCTATCTCTCAATCACTTTCGCTCCGTCTGTCTCTCGGTTGCTTGTTCTCTCTTTTCCTCTCTTCCTCATGCCTCTCCCATCTTTTTATCTCTCTCTCTCTCTCTCTCTCTCTCTCTCTCTCTCTCTCTCTCTCTCGCTCGCTCGCTCGCTCGCTCTCCCCAACCCTGCTTCTGTACATTCTATCATTCCGTGAGTGTTCTTACAGTTAGCTCATGATCTCAACTTCATTCGATGTAATGAGAGGATTGAAAGACAATCTTTCTTGCCGCCAAGGACTACTCACTGAATACAAACTCCCATAGTGAACTGAAGAAGAAGGAAAAAGGGGAGAATGGATTTATTCCTTAGAGCATCGTTCAAAACTATTCAACTTTGAACAAGATTTTTTTCTTACTGTAATCTCATTGTTTGGATAAAAGCTCTAAGGATGAATACTACAATAGCTGCCACATTGGATATTTTTTTTAAATATCATCAAACTCCATATCATGTTAGTTGGCGGCCCACTAAAAATATGTATAAACCATCAATAAAGAGAGAGAGAGAGAGAGAGAGAGAGAGAGAGAGAGAGAGAGAGAGAGAGAGAGAGAGAGAGACAGAGAGAGAGAGAGAGAGTGCGAGAGGCAGAGAGATACAAAGATAAAATCAAGAGGCAGAGAGAGATGATATCTTGGCATCCGTTTTACCCAAATCCTTAGCATGCAATTTCGAAGATTTCATTATCTATACTTGGAGAGTGGGTTATTTTTTTATTAGCTCTTCTATAATTAGGCCCTCAGGAAATACATAAAATCACTCCGTATGCTACCATACTGGGCATCTCGAGAGGGGATCTAAATCCGCTCAAAAAGTTAACTTGCACTTGCAGAACATGTCAAAAACCGAGCCAGCGGGAGATAACGGGTAGCACAGAGTTAAAGAGGACAGACATGAACAGATGGACTGACAGAGGGAGAGAAAAGGAGACTGGAGGAAGGAGGAAAAAACAGGCGGGAAAATGAAGACGGGAGAGAGGGAGAGAGACAGAGAGAGAGAGAGAGAGAGAGAGAGAGAGAGAGAGAGAGAGAGAGAGAGAGAGAGAGAGAGAGAGAGAGAGAGAGAGAGAGATGAATGGGGCTCCGTGCACTATAATTATGGCGAGTGTGAAAGATAGTTTCAAGTTTAAATGTTTACACCCAAAAGGAAGTTATACTGGTTGTAACAGGGATTCCAATGACTAGAGAAACACGCTCAAGCAAGCAATCGCCGACTGGTACAGCCAAACAGGAGATATGAAGAGAAGAAGTGCACCGTGAGAGAAAGCTGAACGTTGCACTTGCAGGAAAGGAGAAACTAAAGAGCGGAGGAGAAGAGCCAGCAGCAGCAGCTGTCAAAAGACAGTTTACCATCGTGGTAGCCCTGGCAGGTTTGAGCAGCAAGAGAGAGGCAGGCTTGTTTACTCACGCCAGCCTATCCAACTGAGCTGGAGCTCTCGGCCGCCTTTCTTGGCTCCACCCCCTCGCCCGTCATTCATCACTACCAGAGTCGCTTCATCCAATCGGTGGCGAACTTGTGAAACATCGCTCCTGCCCTCTAAGGTTTCTGACGGAACAAAGTACTGCTGCTGTGAAAACGGCAACAATCTGTTCTTTCTCCGCCCAGAAGCATTTTTGCTGCATAGATCCAATAGACAGCATTCCGATCAGAAGAGCCTGTACTCACTACGTCGTAAGAGGGTCCTCAGTCATATTTTCCACTTCTATTTTCTTTATTACGCAGTGTCTCGACAGTATTCCTCTACCTTTTTGTGAAACAAAAGTCATCGCTTACAGCTATATCTACTTACAGCAAGAGCACTACTCGAGAACTTATTCACTTTGTCAAGATCACCAGCTCTTTACCAACTTGCCTGGATCTGAGCCACGTCTAGTAACAAGAGCAGGTCTCGAAAGGGCGAAGATCTACGAGAGTCTAAGGCGGAGAGGAGAAAGCTGCGGTATTCCAAGAGCGTGTACCGTGGAGCATGACTTGCGTGGAGGTCATGTATCAGCCCCCTGGTTTTCCTGGTGCCAGCTTCCAGGCATACCCGAGAGAGCCATGTTCAGTGGACTTTTCCATCAGACACACACAGGTAAGTTTACAACTAAATAAGTCATCTATGAAATTGTAGCTAAGGGCAGGAGAAAAGATGGTGTCCTGCCGTGGCGATCCTGCAGGCGACAGGAGAAGATGGATGAGATGTTCTCTTACCTTAGAGGTTTTTTTTTTATTTTCATCTTGATTCCGTTTAGATAGTCGAGGCCTGTGGAGTCTGTGTATCTCTTCTTTTTCCCTTCTCACTACAATGTTTCTTTTCTTTTTTTTTGTTCACACATTTATTATATCAATCTGTTCTGTTCGCTCTTTCTACTGCCTTTCTTAACTGCTTCCTTCTCTCTCTCTCTCTCTCTCTCTCTCTCTCTCTCTCTCTCTCTCTCTCTCTCTCTCTCTCTCTCTCTTCTCTTCTCTCTCTCTTCTCTCTCTCTCTTTCTCTCTCTCTCTCTCTCTCTCTCTCTCTTCTCTCCCCTTACTGTGTTTTATCTCTTTGACACAGCAGTTTTTCCTGCTTGACGGAGGTCTCTAAAGCCTTTGGTTATCTTGTACATGATCGCATTTAGCTCTCTCTCTCTATCTCTCTATCTCCCTCTCTGTCTCTCTCTCTATCTCTCTATCTCCCTCTCTGTCTCTCTCTATTACTCACTTGCTAACTCTTTCTCCCTCTTCCTTTTTATCTTTATCTCTTTCTCTACAATACTCTCTTTATCTATCACTTCTAAATTTCTCTCTCTAAATTTATCTTTTATATATCTAATTATCTATTCATCTATCTATCTTTTTATGCATCTACCTACGTAACTATTTATTTATATCAGTCTACTTACCTATCTGTCTATTTATCTATTTTTCTATCTATCTATTTCATATAAGCACACAGTCTTTCTTTTTCTAGTGTAGACTACAGTCTTGTTTTTGTCTGCCAACTACCCACAAACCCCTAGAACGTTGACTCCTCTATTTACGCGTAAACAATGAGAAAGTGCCAGTAACCCCTGCCAGAACCAGCCCACTTTCATCATATATACCCGATGTATATCCGATGCTATCAACAGTTTATATCGCTTAGCCTGCCCAACATACCTTTATCGGGTTACACAATCGGGTGCGAAGATTATTATCTTCTTCTTGTTGTTTGTTGATAATTTGTTTGTTTATTTGTTAATTTTTGTTTATTTTATTTGTTGTTTGCTTACATTCTTGTTATTTTTGCTCTTTTTTTTTCAATGTAATTACTATCAAAATGCTAAATTTATTTTTAAAACACCTTAAAATTTATATTTATGAAAGCTATACCTAAGAGTATATTTTGATGTACCTTGTTAAAGAATAAAGAGGGATTATCCAAATTAAGATGAAATATTGACTACGCCAATGAACCAAAATGAGAAACGTAAAAACAAGTACTTTATGTAGAATTAGAACTAGGATGAAACGCAACTGAATTTATTGGAATTACATTTTTCTAGTTAATAATTTTTGATAGTTTGATGTGGACATAATTTTTCAATTTATTGCTTTCTTTTACTACTTTGTCATGAAAACCACTTAACCTTTTCATTTCAAGGAATCTATTACATTGTATTTGTGAGAAAGGCAAGAGAGGATAATTATTTTACTGGATTTGTTTTCCCTCTTTAATCTAAAAAAAAAAAGCTCAAATAACAACACTAGTGTCTTTTCCCTAGCTTTGCCGGATTACAATTAGAACCAGAATCACTGCTTTAATAATGAAAAGTGTAACAGTATCTTTATCATTTTAACGATATAAAAATATTGGATTTTTTTTCCTGTACCAGTTCTGTTCTTGTCATGAATTAAAACTTGCACTGTCATTTTTCATAATGCTGAAAAACAGCTTGGCCCCATTGACAATTGAACAAAAGAATGATAATAGAACAATCGAATGTAGTTCTGGAATCACAATTATTTAAATAAATATAAGCTTAGATCTATCTACTTCTCATTAGTGTCTTCGCAAATGTTAGGACAGGGTAAACTAACTACAGACAACAATCTAAATCTTCATTAGCGCATGAAAATATTTCATTATATATTTTATCTAGAGTCGCGATCGAATGATATAAGCTTAATTTTATTCATGTACTATCCTAATACTTGAAATCGTAAGTCACATTTCAAAAAAATGGCCCAGGATATTTTTTTTTCAATATGAACTGCAATCTTTTTTTTTTTTTTTTTAGTAGATATACTTACAGATTCTTTTAAAACTCTGTTTGTCATGTTGGCTCAAACAATGAATACCCGCAATCTGTGCAGCTCTTGACTCTTTTTGCGGCACTTCCTAGCACCATAATGCGCGTATACGAAGATCTTGAAATGGATTGGGAAAGTACAAAATTATTGTTTTCCACTATTTTTAATTGCTTCCCCTACTATTAATTTTGAGGTACATAAATTATCAGTTTTAGCTTTAGGAATTGACAGTAGGTTGGTGTTTACTTTGGAAATAAATGGATCCTAATCATAGTTTGAATTCAATGAAATTATTTCCATTTTTATGTCAGAATAATGATTTCGCAAATTTAGGCTGAGCTTTGATTCGAAAGCGAACTTCCTGAGTCTGGCTAGCACTCGGAGCATCGCGTTTGTACTGAGAAACAGACAGTTCGAATATATTGACACCACTACCAATGCTTAGAGATGACCAACAAAACTAAAATGAAATATTAAACAGCATAAAACTCTCCGATGAGGGGAACAGATATTCAACATAAAAGTACTTTTGAGCGTCTTCTAAACGCCTCCGAATGTCGGTAAAAGTTCATGACTGAACTTATTAGCATAACTCTGAACTTTAATTTTGATTTAGATAAAGATAGACGAGTCTGGTCTATAAAACGTGAGGTTCCGGAGGAACGTCTGCAGGCCGATTGTTTACTAAGGTACTCTGTCTATTCAAAATTGTGTGAGGTCAGCTAGTAACAAATTATTTACGAATTGAAACTCTGAGACTCCGGTCAGTAAAAAGATATCAATTTGTATTGGGCAAAATCAATCTCTCTTATAGTCAGAGTTTATTGAAAAAGTGTATATATACAATTAAAAATTGTAGAACGGTTTAATTTTTTCTTCGAAAGGGGATAAATATTCTTTTTTTTTATTTAATGTTCCTTAGCGCTGGCAAATATCCTAAACGTGACGCATTTTCATATATATCGACGTTCAAGCCTTAGATATAACTTCCTATATAAATTGACTTTTTACACAACTATGAAGATTTAGTCGGAGATCTAGGTCCTTGGTAACCACAGCTTAGTTTGGCTTTAACGTCATTAAGCGAATACGCAGCTTGCCAATAATATGCCTTGACCTGTTTGTTAATCTATCTCAGGCCTACGCCTCCACAGGTCAATGAGTTTCCGTTTTTCCTTAATTTGTGTACGCCTCGGTCTAGGCAAGTGTCACTTCATAGAGTGAGGAAAATATCCCAAGAACCAAATTCGGCTTCCAGATTCAGGAATTAAACCTGTTTTCCCCTAAGCCTACAAAGTCTTAAATATAGGCTAGACACATCTTTAAACAAACGGAATAAAGTGGATCTAATAGCATCAGTCTGTGAGAAATCAATTTTTATCATGAACAATTTTGTACTTGTCCGACTCTTGTAAGATTATATAAACAATTATCAAACACATTAATTTTTTTTTAAATTCAGCGTGATAGAGCATTGTGTTGCAAAAACACTGCAACCGATGATGTCCTGTGCATGGGCTTGCTTCTCGCTCATAACCGTAATTCTAATTTTAAATGTTGAGATCTTGAATTCTATAAATCAAAAAAAAATCTTGATTGCTCACCAAAAGTAAATCTTGCTTTGTCTCTGCTTTTATACAGGGATTCACATTCAAATAAATTCCTACCATGCATTTAACGGATCTTAGAAATCCGAGAAGTTTTGTGCAATGTATTTATGGGTTTTAGATTAATGTCTTAAAGTAGATTACGATTAATCTTCATGATTTCATATATCAAGAAACGTTCGTGTTCAATCCTTAATCCGTTTAGAAAGATTACAGCATACATTTTGAATAAAACCAGACATTGGCTGATTCTTAAAAGGCATCTACATGAAAAATTAATTTAAATGAAATTTCTTTTCTTCTGATGTTTCAAGATATATTTTCATGACTATTTCAGAATTTTGCTAAATTGCAAGAACCTTTGGACCTAGGCACATCATCCTCGTTCACGCCAGTTGCCCCGACCTCTCCGACTCGTGGGAACACAAGTTACAAACCTTCCACAGCCGTGAAATCCCCGTCCTCATCCTCAGCGTCATTCGCATCTCCTGCCTCAGTTTTCCCCTCTCCAAAAACGCCTCCCTCCTTAATCCATCACCAAGTGTACAGAGAACCGACAAGATCTGAGTCACCATCTGTATTATCAGCAACAACTTCTTCTTCCCTAACCGATGTTTTTCATCATCACTTTAACACCAACAATTACAGTCTTCAACCACACCACCACCAACTGCAACAAAACTTAGAAAAGCATCACAGGTCTAGGCAGACAAAATGCGAGAACGATGAACACAATGTCCATGAAGAGGACCAGAAGTTAGGTCCCTTTAGGACAGATTACCTGGGTGTAAACTGTGTTTTGTACACCTTTTTCTCCGAAGATGTTCGGTCGGCTGTGGATGATCATTTTACAAGGTCAATGGATAATCAAGGCCGGCAACAATCACGTGATGGGACTAAGCCTACAGGTAATTTTTTTTTTTAAATAATTTTATTTCTACCGTTCATGTCAACGCAATTCTTACTTTTTTTAAATCCTACTTCAGGATTTTTAAAAAGTAAATTGGTTTTTCACTATTGGTCCACACAAATCAATAGTTGTTGATGACTCTGAACCTTTTTTTTTTCTCGCAATTATTTTTTAAATTAATATTTACATACCATTCTCTACAAAATTTACAGAGTGTGAAAAATTAGACTAATCGTTTCACGTTAAGCCGAATAATAAATGAAAGTCGAATCTTTGTCGCTCAGAATGTAGCATTCTAAATTTTGCGATTCAACATGCGCAAAATAAAATGAAAGCAAATAAAAGATCATTTCAGCCTTCAATTAACGAGAGGCCAAACGGTTAATAGCCCTAAAGAAATCTATCCTTTTTATTCTCACATTCATCTTAAGCTGTCATTATAGTGATCTTCAAAGTGAAATTTACACATCTTTGTGATGACGTTTGTTTGCTCCGAAAAAATATGTGTACCTTTGCCTTTAATTTTCTTATTTTGGAAAATTTATATAAAAATAAAAATTATATAATTTTATATAAAAAAAAACAAAACAAAAAAACTAATCCTTTTACCAGGTTTTTGCTTACCAGAATTCAATGGTTTTTTTTTTTCTTTTCAGATCCTCTTCCTATGGCTGAGAGAAACCTTCCTCCCTCGTTCTGGAACAGCTCTTACTATCAGCTCCACCATCCACACAGTCACCACCATAGCTTTCTTGACCACAGCAGCGGCAGTAGTAACTACGGTTACCACCACCCATTTCACTCACTGGCAGCAGGAGGCAGCAGCAGTTTTGGCGCAGGCAGCAACATCAGCAGCTCCCACAATGCCGGAGGAAGCGGAAGTAGTTCGGCCGGCGTAGGTACAGGACTTATTTCCGGTGTGGGATCAGGTAATGACCTCTCACCCTTTCACAGCCATCCAGCCCACCCCTACTTTTCTCCTACCCTGCAGGGATTGTCCAACTTGCAATCAGCAGCTGCAGCGGCCGTGACCTCTGACCCGTGGTCAGCTTACTGTAACAGCTTCGCCTCTCCAGCTGCAGCCGTGTCGTATCCACACAGACCTGTCCCCTATGATTTCAGCAACTACTCCTCAACTAGCCGGTGAGTACAGATCGATAAAGAAGTTCTTCACAATGTCACCAAATCGATACAAGATTTTCTCTCTGGGAAGAAATCAGTTTGATAATTTCAGGCAATATATATTTAAAGTAAAATTTCTATGAAAATTCCAAAAGATGAGTGTTATGCATAGCTATATGCTGTATTTCCACTCCAGTTTTATCTCATAGATATGGTATAAGACATACCCACAGTTCGTGCGAAAAGTAATTTGAAAATAAGATAGTGATTTAAGGCAGAGCAGAAAGCATGATTGAAAAAAAAGCAAACTACAAAGACGATGATGATGATGATAATAATAATAATAATAACAATAATAATAATAATAATAATAATAATAATAATAATAATAATAATAATAATAATAATAATAATAATGATAATAATAATAATGATGATGATGATGATGATGATGATGATGATAATAATAATAATAATAATAATAATAATAATAATAATAATAATAATAATAATAATAATAATAATAATAAAAATAATAATAATAATAATGATGATGATGATGATGATGATGATGATGATGATGATGATGATGATGATGATGATGATAATAATAATAATAATAATAATAATAATAATAATAATAATAATAATAATAATAATAATAGAAACAACAGCAACATCAACAAGAAGAAGAAGAAGATGAAGATGAACCATAATAGTAGTAATAGTAGTAGTAGTAGTAGTAGTAGTAGTAGTAGTAGTAGTAGTAGTAGTAGTAGTAGTAGTAGTAGTAGTAGTAGTAGTAGTAGTAGTAGTAGTAGTAGTAGTAGTAGTTATAATAATAATAATAATAATAATAATAATAATAATAATAATAATAATAATAATAATAACAACAACAACAACAACAACAACAACAACAACAACAACAACAACAACAACAACAACAACAACAACAACAACAACAACAACAACAACAACAATAATAATGATAATAATGTGTGATTTCAGTGCCCTTATCCCCACATGTCTCTAAATATGATAAATCCTTGCAAATTTTTAAAATAAACACAGAATTAAAATGTAAGTAATTTTGTTTACACAATCTAAAACTGTTATGCAAATAGCCTACTCATATTGCTGATATCATTGAACATACAATCAGTCCCTGTCGTTTTTTAACTCAGTGTGTGATCATATTTATTCAGTTCTTAGAATTCATAAGCAAGTCAGTAAAGTATACACATCTTATTTCCAGACATACATCTATTTTTAACAGTACGGCCATTTTTCATCCTTTTTGAACACCTTTCCCCGTTCATCTTTCTCCATCATCCTTTATTCCAGGTTCGGTCAAAAATACAGCTCCTTCCTCATGCAACCGTCCAGTATGCGGCCAGCTCACCTGAGCGCTGTAGCTGGACACTGTGACGTAACGAAAACCTCAGATTTCTCAACCAGCTCCAGGTCACGCTACAGTGACCCCAGACTAGGAGCAGACTACCCTTCTGGTCACCACACTTCCTTCGCTGGTGAGGGATTCTCTTCCTTGCATATTTATTATATCTGAATATTAAATAATGGCATAATTTTTTTTTAAATATTATTTTAACAAGAATCGGGTTGCTTGCATAGAGGCAAGGAGTAAAAAGCAGAGATTTTAAAAAGTTTGGATTATTGTTTTGTTGTATTCTATGAGATCTCTCCACAAAATTACGTTCATTTTTTTTTTAAAATTAGTAATTGAACTATACTTGTCATTATTTTGCCGCAATCATACATTATTGTATTGTGTTCATGGATACACACACAAAAAGGAATGTAATTTAAGAATATATTAAAGTCTGAGTTTTATGGCAAACTTTCGAAGTTAAAATCGAAAACATTGCTGATATCATTCGGTCGTACCAGATATTTTTGGTCAAGGGTA
This sequence comes from Elysia crispata, assembly GCA_033675545.1. Taxonomy (NCBI): domain Eukaryota; kingdom Metazoa; phylum Mollusca; class Gastropoda; family Plakobranchidae; genus Elysia; species Elysia crispata. The sequence continues at coordinate 170,068 of JAWDGP010003786.1, forward strand.
TAAAAAAGAAATGAAAAAAAATTACCCATGTTAACAGCAGGACAGAGCATTTCTGCTGAATTTGTCACAGCAAACACGATGTCATGGGCAGCATCGTTTTGAAAATTCTCGTCCGTGTCGAACGCCCATTATGGCTTTGTATGCGATCATACTTTATTTGTCACCCATAGTATGGACACATTTTGCCCAATGCAAAAATATGGAAGATCTCTAAAAAGGATAAAAACAATAAACTATAGACATACTTATATAATACAGCCTTTTGCCGGTACAATTTTATTATGACCACAGCTCAATGGTCCTGAAAACTAAAAGAAGAAGATTTCAATAGAGAAGTAATCTATGTGCATGTGACTTTCATCTTGTATTTGTTCTAATATGAATGCCAGAAACTCATACTGTCCGTCTCGGAGATAATGAGACAACCAAACAAAAACTATTTATTTATGTGATTGCTCTTTTATCAGTCATGTTTTTATTATTCTCGTATAAACGCTAAACTAAAATCAGTCTAACTTAGGTTTCTCAACATTTTGTTTCAGCTCTAGATGCCACAAGCTTGCAAGACGCACCAACTAAAGATCTTTATTGGTTCTGATACCTCGATACAGCTGCTGATCTCCAGTCGGCAGAACAGGATAATCTATCTTTGGAGCGCTTTGTTGCAATAATAACAGAAAGCTATCTCAAACAGCACAAACCGAGACAATATCCTCTTCCGTGGTGACTCGTCCTAGATAAGGCGAACTCACTTTAAGTGCTTCATGTGCAGTTCTAGAGTGAAAAGTCGTAGAAAAATAAACAACAATCGAACCATCAAGGTTTAGCGACATTCCTGCTTATTCTTTAAAACTGAAAGACAATTTTTATCCGAAAGTGTGTATTTTCTTTGAAAGTGGCTTTGAAGTATATTAAATTTTATTTTAACAAGCAGTAAGAAAAGTTGCCCCCCCCAAAAAAAAAAAAAAAAAAATCAATATTGAAGCCAACAAAATGCACACACACAAAACAACTTAATTTCTCTTACTCGTTTTGGAACAAACACTTTCCAAATACCGCAGCACCGTACAGGATTTAAAGATTAAAAACTTGGAATCACAAAGCAACTTCCACAAGAAAACATTCTTTTCACGCCAAAATTTTTGCTATGTGTAACAACTAAAAATGTATAGTGTTTTAGCAAAACTTGAAGAATAATTATGTTTACAGTAATTTTTTTTTCTGTTGCTCTGTTTTATCTTGTTGCTTGTGATGTAAATATGTTACTTATATGTAGTCTATTTAAACAAATTTTTGTGATGCACTATTCTTTTTATTATTAAAATATACAGGGCATTGCAAATCATACAGGCTGCTTATTAAAACTTTATCAGTGAAGCCTTATTGCTAATTGTTTGTGTTTTAATTTGTTTAACTTTTTTATGTTACAAATAATTATAGTATATTGTTTAAAAGACAAATGGGAGCTGATTACCGAATTAGCGTTGAGTATAAAACTTGCTGATTGTTGATATGATTGTGACGATAATGATGATGTGCATGATGTAAATAGAGATGATGAGTTGTAGGAGGAGAAAATAATTATGATGTTAAAATCGAAAAGGATTATGATGACAGTTGATATGTTAGTGATCAGGCGATGACAATGATAACAGCTACTATGATGGATATGGTGAGCTTAACGACGACATTGGTGAAGATATTGATATTAATAATATTATCATGAAAGCAATGTCCACAACAAATGAGCGGCCAGTGTGTGTGTTTATATGCGAGAGAGAGAGAAAGAGAGAGAGAGAGAGAGAGAGAGAGAGAGAGAGAGAGAGAGAGAGAGAGAGAGAGAGAGAGAGAGACGCAGACAGACACGCACACACAGAGACAGATAGACAGATAGACAGACAGACAGACAGTCAAAGATAGAGGTAGAAAGAGAAGATGAAAAGAAGTGTAAAATGGTGTATTGAAAAAGCATCCTGCTTTATAGAGATAGTATAAAAACAGATTTAATGGTGAGGTAAGTTTTTGTAAGCTTATTGACTGAGAGTTAAAAGTACTTAAACTGAGAGAAGAAACAAAAAGAAAAATAGAAAGAAAGACAAGCAAAGAAAACCGAAAAATCCATTGGAATGGTTTTATACTCTACAAGCAAAGTAGTCCGGCGTAGTTTAGGACAAATAAATACAATCTTGGCATAAATTCAGTATGCACTGTGGTATCATGATTGTGTTTACCCTCATCACATCTACCAAACTTAACAATGAAAGTCTACCGGTAAAACGAATAGGGGTCAAAAATTTAGATCGGCATCTAAAATCAGAAAAAACGTAATGTTACCATTTCTTTAAAAATTAGCCCACAATCGGGTGCCATATTTTTCAACTTACAAATTTTATTGATGTTTTACCTACTAAGGTTAAAAAAAAAATCCTTTAAAAAATACATTTTTTACTGAGTTTCGATTGAAACTTTTATACGGATTCAAGCCAAATAATCATTCCTAATCTTTTGTTCATGTGTTCTTATTCAGGTTGTAAATATACCAAAAATTTAGGAATGTGAAAAAAATCTCAACGATGATAACTTATAGCCATTAAGCTATCCCTGTCTTAGCCCGTATTACAAAGACTTGTTTTTATTTGTTTCTTTTTCTTTTTGTAAACATCAGTATGGTTTATAAAACAAACTTGTCTTAACGGTGCAGGAATATTCAATGCATAACGGCAAATTTAAAAAGGTGCTTCTGCCGCTACAAAATATATACATGTATTTTGGACAGCTTACTCAACGCGCAACTTTCTAATTACAGTAAGAGACGCAATGTTGCTGAAGTGATCTTTTTCAATAATGTATCGTGCATATTCTGTATATTTGTTGCTTTATTTATAATCGTCCTTTACTATATTCATGAACTGAACTGCGCCACTGGTTCTACCGACCTCTATTCAAACAGCTTCTTCGATCATATACAGCGCTCACTTGTTTAGATTTACACTTTAAATATATGAAAAGAAAATTTTACCAATGTCTAAATGACCCGTTCACGAAATGGGAGAAATATTGGTTCTATATATACTTAAAAAAAAAAATGAAAAAAGATCACTCTTGAAATTGTGCATTGATTGCCATTTTCAGATTTGGAGGGCTGCTAAGAGTTTTGTTTTCTTGAATTAAGAATAAAGTACAAAAGAAAAATAACGAGCATCTTTAAATCTACAGTTTTTATATGTAGGCACAACTTTTTGTGTTGAGACCACTTACCATATTTTAGATATCACGCTAAGTAATTTAAAAAAATTACAATTTCATATTAATTAATTAAAAAAAAAAACTGGCCGAAAGGAAAGAGCATAAAAAATTTATAAATCTTAGTCACTTTTTAGCTCATGGAAACAAAATCGGCTAATTAAGTAGAATCCCAAATCGGATGAAGTCTTTGTTTTCGCTAATTAATTCAAACGTGTTTACAGAATACACTTTGTACACATTTACTATCATTCAGAAGCAACATTACATCCATAATACAAGATGATCGTGCCACACATGTCTTCTCTTGTTCACATTGAATGCAGTTGACCTATCCCGCACAAACGTTCGCCCACTCCCGACAGTTCCAGACTTATTCTCTAGATGAGAATGACTTGAACGTTTTATTGATCAGCGAAATAAGTTTTATTTAGGTCTAGCCGGTGGTCTAGACATTCTCAAGCAACGAGTGGTCATACAAAACTAAGATAATAGGAGATTTTTATCACAGCTATCAAGGCTCATCCGGTAGCATCTAATAAATTTTTGTAACTTCCCCTAAGTTCCCCCCTACAGTTTTTTTTTTTATGTTTTAAACGGTATTTAACAGTATTTAAAAAGAAAGGTAAAAAATAGCCACAGAAAATAAGTTGAGGCAAAAAGTTTAATCTCTTTTTTAAGTCCATGTCACATTTCAATATCTTTTAATGATAAAATAATGTATTCAAATATATTGTTTGTTTAATTCATTTCTTTCACATTCTCTTTTATTTTTAACTCTGCTATGTGACGAATGTCGCATGCTTTATCTCAAAGAAGCCGCCATCTTGTTTACAAATGGCAGGTTCGGCTCTCCAGTGAATGAGGACACGGGTTCTTAAAGGGTTAAAGCAAAACTAGGATTTGTCAAGATTAGCGGGCTTTGGTTTGTGTACTCTCCATTTTCTGAAAAGATCCTCGATGTTGTGGAGTGTACTAACACGCAGCGTAGAAAGCGTGCCTGCAAGTGTCAGCCCGGGGACCCGGCACTGGTGTTTGTAACAAAAATAGGTATTGCTTTTGGCTTTTAGTTACCTCGTCTCAAATTTAAAAAAAAAAAAAAAAGAAAGTTTGATTTTCAAGAAAGTATAAAGTCATAAGCGCGAAGTAATACCAAAAAGATGTAAATATATGACTGTAGGATATCAATCGTGCATTACGGGTTACATTGGCAAATAAGAATAAAATGGAAGCATATTCTGCTAAAAAAATAGATTAATATATTGATTCATTTAAAAGAAAAAAAATATTATGTATTATATTATATATATATATACACACACACACATGTTTTTTTTTCTTTTAAATGAATTAGTATATTAATCTATTTTCTTTTTTATATATAATTATAAAATACAAGCCATGGTTTTGTTTTGCTTTGTGAACGTCATGAATTAAAAGTTTCAAATAGCAGGGATATTTTGAAAACACTTGCTAAGACTTAATATCAAAACTGATTAGAAACTAACAAAAGCATTCTGGCTGTTAACGTAATAGCTTTAAACAGACGTTGGCGAAGATTAAGCTGAATCAATATGACCTTTCTGAAACCGATGTCCATATCTAAAATAAATTTTGGATACAATGCGCTGGCTAAATCCATATATAGAAGATTTAGTTAGTTGCCAGATTTTAAAAAAAAATGATCAACTGTTTATTAATTCAACCTTTTTGAGCGTTTCCATTATTTTTTAATATTTTTTTGGTCTTGTTTAGTATCTTTGGTAAAGCGGCAACGCATTCCATGGAAGCATTTCGTTGTGTCTTGTTTCTAATTAATAACGACATGACTGTATTTTAACATATTTGCGTTTTCTCTCCGACAGAAAACCATCGAGAAATTTTCTAGCGATCAATTATCTAAATTGCAAGGGCACATTGAAAAACGCAAGAGAAATTTCTCATGATGGTAAACTAATTTTTTTTTTTAAATTTAGCATGACCCTTGTCTACGATGCATCGTCTAATTTGATCACTTTAACTACCACTGCCTAAATATGGGAGTCTTTGACAGAAATCTAAACGGAGGGCAGCTCTATATAGGGCTCTTAAAGATCGAGGCATTTATAATGAATTCAAGTAAAATAAACATCACAAATATAAACATTCAGAGGTACAATTTCATTAAATGTATTATAATGTACGTGTTTGCTTCAATACAAATAGCAGCTTTACACCAAAATAGACCGAAACGAAACGAAGTGAAGAGAATCTAGAGCAAAATTATCTCTTCTATTAAGCTTCCTTTTCTTCTGTAAACAAAAGTGATCAACGCTTGGTTATAACGCTCGTAGTTTTCATCAATCTTTGATAATCTGAACGCTATCTCCACCCTCTTTTCGCCTCTATGGATTTTCAATCATCTAACATACTCGAGACTCACACAGGGTGTTCTTTATCTTCTTTTCTTCCTCCTCTTCTCCTCCTCTCTCTCGCCCTCTCTCTCTCTCTCTCTCTCTTTCTCTCTCTCCCTCCCTCTCTTCTCTCTCTTTCTCTCCCTCGCTCCCTCTGTACTTGTGTGTCACAGACCAATGTCTGGAGGACTCAGCTCACCTTCCTTGTTTACCGGCGAGATCAAAGAGCTTAGAATAAACGTCCCATCCTCGCGGAGCGACCACTGTTTCCGATGCTGTTTGTTGGTCAAGTGAGAGGCTATCATCCTACACAAATTTGATCTTACCCTCCCACCTTGTGTTTGTGCTCATGTCCATCGGGTCATTTTAGGTGCTTTGAAAAATTGGGAGATAGCGGATGACATTCGATTTAACACAACCAAAGCCAAAGAATGAAAAGATAAGAGGAGGAGGAGGAGGAGGAGAAGAAGAAGAAGAAGAAGAAGAAGAAGAAGAAGAAGAAGAAGAAGAAGAACAACAACAACAACAACAACAACAACAACAACAACAACAACAACAACAACAACAACAACAACAACAACAACAACAGCAAGAAGTAGAAGAAGAAGAAGAAGAAGAAGAAGAAGAAGAAGAAGAAGAAGAAGAAGAAGAAGAAGAAGAAGAAGAAGAAGAAGAAGAAGAAGAAGAAGAAGAAGAAGAAGGAGGAGGAGGAGGAGGAGGAGGAGGAGGAGAGGGAAGAAGAGGATTACAAGAGTAAGGTGGTGATGAAAGGATGAATAATATCGGTCGGATACGCATTATTATCACTTGAAATTATTTTGACTCTCGCTTGAGTTTGTGAGTTGATCTGAATCGGGCGGAATTTAATAAAACTACAAACGTGTTCTTTTCACAACTTCAAGGAATACAACGTCATATTTTGAGCAGACGCAGGTTTACATTACTCTCAGGAAACGCATTGTGGAAAGTTTCGATATTTTGTTTCCTGTAACTAGACAGGCCTTTTGAGATTATGATTACCAGACGTTTCGCCACTGACCTCACACACACAGAGGTCATCCGCGGTGACCGCACACGGGAAAGCCATCAACAGACAATAGGGGAACTAGAGTGAGGAAACAGAGGGGAGACAATTGGGGAGCGGAGTCACGCACTTCTATTTCCGTTGCGGTCCCCTTTGTTGAGAGTTTCTTCCCTTTCAAGGCGTTGGTTGACAACGGGATGAGAGCAGTCTTGTTTGATGACGTGAACTCTTGATTCGGACTATTCAAATTTGGGCAAAAATGGGCAACGTCTTTGATGATCCCAGATTAATCCAGAGACAGTCTTTCCGATTTGCAGTTCTTGAGAATGAAACGCGGACGGCGATCTTGGCTATGGCTCCTCAGACTCTATCCTTTTGTTGATCTTATGCGTCTAAACCGTATCGTTTGGGATTACAGAAAAAAAAAATTAACAGCTTTCCTCCTATCTATATGAGGCTCACTAAAAAGGATGTAAAATTTCGTTTTTAAAACACTAGAAACTAAGATTACATATCTATGTATCGGTCTTGCAGGCAATCATATAAGAAACCAAAATGTGGCGTATGATCGACTAGTTAATTGTCGTAGTAAGCATAGCGATAGTTATAGGAGTTGTAGAAGTAGAACCTGTAGAAAAGATACTGTATGAGATATATTACTTTGGCTCGTACTAGCAGTAGTAGTAGTAGCAGCAGCAGCAGCAGCAGCAGCAGCAGCAGCAGTAGTAGTAGTAGTAGTAGTAGTAGTAGTAGTAGTAGTAGTAGTAGTAGTAGTAGTAGTAGTAGTAGTAGTAGTGGTGGTGGTGTTGGTGGTAGAAATAGAAGCAACAGCAGCAGCAGCAGCAGCAGCAGCAGCAGTAGTAGTAGTAGTAGTAGTAGTAGTAGTAGTAGTAGTAGTAGTAGTAGTAGTAGTAGTAGTAGTAGTAGTAGTAGTAGTAGCAATAATAGTAGTATAAGTCGTAATAGTAGCATAAATAGTTTAACTCTGTAACTCCTATATGTCTATGATTTTCATAAAATCTGTGATTGCACCATGGGTAGGGTTAGAGCGCCCACTTTATTTTCCGAGTCTGAAACAAGGTGCAGGACCGTGTGAGCATAGAAATGCTTGTTTCGACAGGATTAGTTATAATAGAGTAAAACATAAAAAGTTGGGCCTGTTATTTGTTTAGCAATTTCAGTTTTAGTTTCATGATGGTCAACTAATTGTAATGTCACGAAACATTAATAATCCAATGTGAATTAAGATTACACGCATATCCGCATTTGCGTTTCACAATAAACTTCAACACAAGATCAAAAAGATTTAATTTGCTTCTTCAACGGAAAAGTATTATGCCAAATTTCTGAAAAAAAAAGTGTGTGTGTGTGTGTGTGCAAAGATTGACATTGATAACATTAATTTTCTAAGGTTATTTTCTAGTTCTCGACAGGTTCCAGAAGCAAGATCTAGGTCTAACCTTGAATGCTTAGTGTGGCTCTTCACTTTGATTACACAAAGCGTCTAGTTATCGTTAGGTGTTCCGAGAGTGAGAGAAAAATATTATTGGATAAAGTATGAAGCCGGATTGACCAATGAAAAATGCGTTATAGTGTTGACGTTTTACTATAAGTGAATCAGGTCTCCAAGCTCCTCTCAAAAATTTTGATTGGTTAATATAAATATATGAAATCGAGGGATACCCAAGTAATTTTTTCCTTAGCGGAGGTCATAAATTTGTGGTATCTGGATAACAGTAACTGTTGTAAAGAAAAGTCAATCGGGCCATTGCGATTATGAGGTGAGAGAAATCACATGACTTGCTCTTGTTACACAAAGAGACGTGGAAAGGGCAAGATGACACTAATTCCACCCGCTGCACGTTAAACGATAGTAAATATTTGGAGGGACAATTAGTTTAGTGAATGGGTCTCTCCTTGACCTGTTCTCACGCTACACCATGTGAGGAGGTTCAAACCTTTGGGTGGTGTTTTCCATGTACACATCAGTCAAGGTGGCTTTGCCAGGTTTTAATAGAAGTGTATAAGGGAAAAAAAATTGTATGCAAGCAATAAAGCAGTGATTTGTGAACAGAAACATATTAAGGTACGAATATTTCATTATAAACTTAGAACCTTCATGTTTGTGTCCCTTACTAGAGCAATGAATTATTAAATTAAGCTTTGTAGAGAAGGAAATCTTGTAAAATGTTATCAAAGATGCTGTCCATTGAAAAAAAATTTTTTTTTCCTATTGTAAAAGGCGTATATCACAGGAGATATCTTTTAAAATATTTCATCCATTTATACGCTCACTGAAAATTTGGTCCAAATAATAATTCACGGCGTTTCCATAATCTAGGCATAATTATACTCTGACGAGAGTGAGTGGCCAAACGGCTTTCAGAATATTTGATTTAACGTATCCAAAGAAAACGAACGCCTGTAATAACTGCTTCAGAGGTGCAAAGTATACTTGTAGCACAGGAGGATTTTTATCAATCTTCGAGACTTTTAAAGCTCTCAAAAGTGTCAGTGTAAGGATTTAGAATCAAGAAGAGAAGCAGTGGAAGAATGATCTGTGGTCTCCAACGACATCTTGTTTTAATTGATGCTTTTATTTTTTTTTTCTTTCCTTCTACCTTCCTTTTTTTTTTTTTTCTTTTTCGTCGCTCTCATCCTCCAGTTTTCTTCCATCTCCCCCCTACTCTCCATCCCTTCTTTTTTTAATTTCTTCTTTCTCTTCTTTCCGTCTCTCTCTCTCTCTCTCTCTCTCTCTCTCTCTCTCTCTCTCTCTCTCTCTCTCTCTCGCTCTGTCTCTCTCTTTCATTTTTTTTTTAAACTATACCTGCTATTTTACCTTATGGTGCGCTCGCTTAAAAATGTGGATGGCTATTTGTGTAAGACTTAGCAAGCCTAAAAACCTCATTTTGTTGGAAAGCTTGTCCAAACAGGCATATTGTGCGGTGCTCGCCGACGCTCTACCTCTCTGGACATGAGCGGGTGTTTTTATGGATTACTTTGTTGACTTTTAAGGTCTGCAATACGGTGCAGTCCTAACCGGCAATTATATCTTGAAGCATTTTCATTTTGTATTTCATCGAAGTATTTTAATGTTTTCGACTTAAAATGGAGGAATTTACGTCACCAGATAGATAGACTTATAAAATCATCTTTAGATCAGGTATGGTTCACTTCAACTGGTCTTGGTATATTTCAAAAGAATTTTCATTTGAGACAGGCAGTCGATGAAATACGCATAGAATAATTTTTGTTCTTGTTATATTTTAAAAATTTAATGAAATATATAATTTTTTGGTTAACAAATCTTTGTGGAATCAGAAAACGAAACTAAACCCTAGTCTGCCTTTTTCAAGGGAAATGGGGTCATGATTGAGATTGAACTTTCGGGTGAAATAAACGCAGCTTCAAGTCTCAGGAAAAGAAAAGAAATTGGAAGAAGAATTTACAAAAGTAAACACAATAATACATCTCAATATTATCAAAAAAATTGTAATTGAGTATAACATAATTCTACTTACTGTTTTGTTACTTTATTCAGTTTTAATTTCAAACTAGCAAGACAAGAAAAATAGACTGGCATGGCACTTTTCATCGAATCTTTTGATGTTATCCTAATCCACTCGAATCCATTGTTCCTACTTTATAGAACGTTGATTTATTGAACCGTGAGCTTGGGGGTTTGAAAACTTTAACAGCTAAAGATAGAATGTCATGATATTGGTAAAAAGAACTAGAACAATATCATGTTAGATTTATAAAAGCCTATTCCTGGCTTAAGAATGTAGCTAGTCCTGAGATTATAAGGGAAATGTGTCATTTTAGCCCACGAGCTCTTCAAGAGATTTTCTTTCCAGATTGGAGTCACGCCGGGATATCTGGATAAGTTCGACATCTTTGTCGCTATGAACAGCTGTAGGAAAACGATATTTTGGGGCAAAAAATGTGCAAAGACGCGCCCAGGACACAGTATTGAGGTTTTTGGAGTTATAATTTTTTTATGAATTTCCAGTGGAAGCAATGGTTACTATTGAACAGGAAGTTTAATAGATAGATAGATACAGTGGAGTACCAGTGGTGGGGGAATCGCATTTCCGATAAATGCAGAGTAAATCCAGACCAGATAATCCTTTGTCTGGTATTTTTATGGTCAAAAGATTTAAATTGGACGCGAGTTATTTTCTTTCTCAGTGGAGTTTGTGAAGATCAAAGAATCGAAAGTTGCATCTATGATATTATTGTTTATGTTTTGAATAGATTGATGCATAATTGCATCAACCAAGAAAGGACTTTGCTCATCTGATTTGGAAGAAGCATTGAATGTGTCGTTACAATTAAAAATGTACCGTACATCTTAACATTTAAAAAAATATTTCTTCATTAATTTTGTATTCATGTGTTTTGATATAGTTAGAAACTTCATACGAAATACCAGTTAATACCATGGAATGTCAAGTATTTGACAAGACTGATCCATCTCTACCATTTCTATGGATCTTTCTTGTGATTGGGAAGCAAATGGAGGATTGCTCCATCCAAGTGTGGCTTATCATACAGAATATTGTTTTGAGACATTTCTAGACACGCCTTAGGAGTCGTATTATATCATTTTCTGCAACATAGAAAATACAGGAAAACTAATAGAGAACAAAGGAAACTGTATGCTCTTGTACCAAAATTATTTGACCCTGGCTCATAAGAAAATCCTCTTGAGACACAATGGAACTCTTGAGTTGGGGCACGGCGGAGGAACTGTGAAGAAAAATTAGTTGACTTCACCTCTAAAATAAGAAGCTTCATCATATTCCCCTCACTGTCACACAGACTTCCCTCACAACTATTGCTCTCTCTCTCTCTCTCTCTCTCTCTCTCTCTCTCTCTCTCTCTCTCTCTCTCTCTCTCTCTCTCTCTCTCTCTCTCTCTCTCTCTTTCTTTCTTTCTCTCTCTCACACACACACACACTTTTCTGACCTCTGTGTTGTACCCGGTACTGTATTAAACTAGGGATGAATTTTTAAATAACACCTCTACATTCAAATTTAGACTTATTAGGACTGAGGTGGCAAATAAAAATATTGTCGGAATAAAATTAAGTTGCTAATAGAGTTATACTAAATTTTTAGAAAAATGTCGAATTTTTGCTCTTATCTTCGGCATTTTTCTTTTCCATAACTTGAAGGTGCATCTAAAACATAGTGAAGCTTCCACTAGAATGTACCCTCTTTGTTTCTGGAACGCACCATAAAAAATAGCGTATTTTAACACTACCTAAAGTGTACCGTAAGATTTAAAAAAAAAGAAAATAAAGGCCCACTCTGTATGCTATTTTCGTGAAGCTCCGATTATTTAGTAAGCTGAGCTCAAATGCAGATCTTTTTGCAATCTGATAAGAGGTTCCGTTCATGCACTTTTCCCATAATGATTATTATTAGACCAGATAGGCTTCGATTGGAACTTTGGCAGCAATATCTACGGCAGTAGCCTATCCATGTGATGGGAGTGATGAGATTCTGCACTATCAACGATATGCCATTACTGATCTAGGGGAAGTCACTAACATAAATAAATATTGGTCAATCTTATTTCACAGTAACGAACTCTTGGTTGATCTTGGTGGTAAATACAAAAGAGATAGAGCGTTGAAGAATTCGAACTAAATTCTAGATTTATTACTAATAGATCTCTAGAATTAGAAATTAGATTCTAGTCTGCAACCTCTTCTGAGTACGTCTCACAAAAATCAACTTTAGTCTTGTATTGTAAGCTAGATCTAGATGCTATGCCTAACTAGATCTTAATAAGAACAAATAAGATAAACTTAACTATTAACGTGAATATTTTTTTCCCTCTTATCTTATCTAGATCTATTCTAGATCTAGATCTAGATCTAGATACTCATCTTGATCTAGATCTATATGTGAAGTATAAAAACCCAAAATTCCAGAATATTTCTTTCTCAATTTTCTTTACATAAGGAAGAGCACCTAAAGATTACCAATTTTCAACCTCAGTAACAAAACCAGTTGTTTGACGTTGAACCTCAAGGCACCAAAAAGTTAACAATAACATCTAAGATCTAGATAAGACATTTTTTCAAAATTATGATACAGTGATAGCCAAAAATTCAAATCATATTTTTTTCCATAAAAGCAGTGCTTATATTAAGGTTATGAAAAAAAAATCAGAAAATGCTGTGTTGCCTTGCACCAGTAGCATAGTCTGGATTAAAACATGTCGGGTAAATGCACGCTTGGGCTAAATACATGCTTTACCAGTCTGATAGATTTTTACTATGTTATCAGTTTAGAAACAAATGCTAAATCGCGCAAAGGCACACCTTGATATCAGTCTATGGTTGCCAGTAACATAGAGGAATGACTATCAATTATTACATGGGGAAGGTAAGAGTAGAGCAGGGCAAGATGATGTAAATTATAGCCATAGAGATACTTCATTGTAAAAATAAAATGCTGGTCAACATGATACTGCGTGTAGCATGATTTTGTTCATCTCCGAGTTGCTTGATTGCAAACCTCTCACCTGGTGTATCAGGCATCTGTGTAGAACTGTAGAGACTAGGCCTAGTCCAGCCCATACAGTGTAATTTCATCAGCACTGTTCGAGTTCTTTGAAAAATCAGTCTTCGTAACCCTAGAAACATGACAGATGTTCATCTATGATTTTTTGGGGACATTTCTACAGAGAATCAGCAACTTCCTAGTGAGTAAGGCGACAATTGTAGACTAGATTAAAAATAGCCTATATATGTAACAACGTACATTCAAAAAATACATTATGAGGGAAACAGCCACAACAAAGATTGTTTACAACTTAAAACTCGTGCAAGCATTATTGTGACTCTCCTGAAACAGGGCAGGAATTAAATCATGATTACCATTCAAACTATAATGAAAGTAGTGAAATTTATTCTTGTGAATGAATTGAATGATCTAGACCTGAACAAGAAAACGGTTGAAGATAGTGGGGATAGGCCGATTGAAGATATTAAAACATCTAATTGCAGATGAGAGACGCTAAGAGACATTTGTGATTGTATATGTAATTCAAAGAGGAGCATGTACAGAACACTATTTTTTTTATGAAAATATGGTTCTAATTTAACCTTTAGAACTCTTAGGCTTAATATGTGGCATACGTCAAATTCCACCATTTTGCTCAAGAGCCCAGATATGGTGGGGTTTTAATAAGATGGGCTCAGTTTGTGGAAACTATTTTTTTCTTTAAAAACTTTTTTCCTTTTCATGGTAGATAAGATCCAGAGCTTAGCAGATGTCATGCCTGAAACTGAAAGTAAGGCTAAAAAATAAATTAGAATTAAGATGTGTCCAAGTGGCTTATCTGACCCTTCATTCCCCCCAAAAAATTCAGGGTAGCTTGACCTCAATAATACCTACTAACAGTTCGAGTCTCTGGAGTCATAGTTGCTCTTGACTCTCTTTTTAGAAAGGCCAGTTTCAACCCTGTTGCTGGACCTTCAAAAAAAATTAAGGGTTGACTTGGGAGAATGGTAAAAGAAAGACCATATTGAGCAACTACTAAGGAAAGAATAAAATGCAATTTTGAGAGCACCATTCAGAATACCACTGAATTTTCAAATTAACAGAATTATCTTGTCATTCTCTTGGCTGCAAACTTTTGACCACTTGTATGAGATAGTGAAAATTTTTTTTCTTTATTCAAATGCTTCACATTCAAGACTTCTGCCTCCCATTCCTTTCACAGACAATACACTTCCATTCTGGCAAAAATCACCATGCAAACTGCAACTCTCTTCAATATGGCAATAGAGGTAAGGTTAAGAGCTTTTGAATACATAAATTAGAAAATGCAGCAACAACAACAACAACCCAAAATTAACACACATGTACTTCCATGAAATGTTAACCGTGAAACTTGGAAGTCAGAGCATCTAACTTGTTATAGCACTCTGATCTGTATACCTCTTACTTAGGTCCAACTTGTGTGACAGCACTGCCAGACTTGCTTTTCTACAATGACAAATTCCTAAATCAGTAGAATACATGTACATGTATCAGCAAAAATTAAAATGTATTCAATATATCCAGGTCACAAACTAAAACCCTGAAATCTCAGACTATGAAATTCATGAAGTCATATACAGCTTTTGCTTTTAGTAGTTTTATATACAGTTATCATTTGTTATTAACCAAGAATGTCTTAGATCTATTGATTGAACAAGATTACCTGGTGGCTTTAACTTACTTTGATCTTAAAAGTGCCTATAAGTGTTCAAATTTATCTTTCAAAGCTGTATCCCATCTAAAGAGACATTCTCCTTGGTAGAAAAAAAAATCATTGCTTTGCGTAGCAATGTAAAAAACATCTAAACTGCACCAGTTTTGTCCACCTTGCTCAATTGGAAACTATTCAGATGATCACTTACTGTTTTGACACAATTCACAATCATTAATGTCTAGGGGCACAAATTAAATAGGAAAACAATTAATTCTGTACTCTCTCAATTCATAGCAAGATTACTCTAACAGTCAATTTAAGGCTATGTAGACCAAGATGAACAAAAAGAGCCTCAAGCGACACTGCTTAATGGGAATTCATAGCTGCCCATTTATTTGTACTTTCTTGATAATGAGCATTTCAAAGCATAACATTATACTGTAAATTGAAATTGTACAAAAGTAACTTACTATTTTTTCTTAAGTTACAGTGAGTTTACTAGTTACTTCTACTATTGCTTGTTTTCTAAAAGTATCAGAAGTTTTCAAAATATCAAGATAAATATACCATAGGACTACCATAATTTATTTTTTAGCTACACTTGCACCTTTAAACACTATTTGATGTTGTTTCTACAGATATTAGTGCTGGTTCTGCTTTGCATTTCTGGAGTCTTGCTAGATGTGAAGGTGGAGACATGTTGGTCTTTTAGCTTTATTAATATCCTTTTGGATCAAACCTAAGTTAGCAAGCTACATTTTGCAGAGAAAGCGTTGTTGATATGTTATCAATATGCCAGTACAATATCAAATCCAGTCTAGTAGAAATAAGTTGCATAATGTCATGTCATGCAAGCCCCCTAAGGTCAAATCCAGTTCTATCAGCCATGATTGCCCAGAGACAATATCACCACAGTGCCAGGTACCAGAGGCTTCCAACAAGTGAAGAGGGTTGGTGATTATGTCTTCAAAGCTAGAAACTTTGCATGCTTCTATGATGGTAGCAGACTTGGGAAGCATGGGCTATGCAGTTATATGGAGTATGTGGATACATACACTGTCATCAAATTCAAGAACAGGTAAGGATTATCTCAAACATATGTACTTAATAGTAATATTCATAGGTTTACATTATTTCCTCTCTTTTATAAACTATTTAATGTCTGGTGGTTTATTATGCCTAACGCTTTGGCTATAGTACTCAACTCCAATCGCTGATTGTATTTTTCAAATTTAAATTCTATTGAAGTAGATGAAAATGAATATACAGAATTTTTCTGTTTTTATTTTATCCTCATTGAAACTGGTGTGCTGAACACAGGTTTCCTGTGTGCACCAGAAAACAAAAGAAAAAAGGTGAGTGAAAGAGTTTTTAGTCAAACCATAATATCTTTACTCTACTCTCAGATACTGTCTTTTTTATGATCATGGTAATTTTATATCCCAAGGTGAAAGCTGTCAGTGTAAGTAGGTCATATGCTTTTTTAAAATTAGCCTTTGATTATTTAAAATCTTTGTACCCTTTTCTTTTCCAAAACATATTTTTACCAAACCTCAGGCATAATTAATCAATTATATTGTTCATATTTTCCCTTACATTACTCTCTTTTAATTTTCAATTGCAATGTGCTTTTGGTTGGAATGCATTTGCTCTGTTTATTGTTTTGTATGAAAAACTTATGGAAAACTTTAAATGTATCTCTTTTTTTTTTGTACAGTGAAGTTGATATGCTAGATACAGCCTTTCTTGATGAACCAGATTCAAACCAAAAACAGAGGTGAGTAATATGGTTGATACGCTATGAATGTAAAAGCAGTTCTAATGCATATCAAGCTTTTCAAGAATCATCAATTGATATCTGTCACTGGAATCTTACAACAGCAAAAAAATTGAATCCCATGCTGGTCTCCATTTTGTGCCCTTCAAATTTTTTTAAATTAATAATTATGTATTTACCAACCTTATGCCTTTTATTTTCATCTGATGACAGTGCTCCCTTTGATGTGCCATATTTTTATTTATGCCGATTCCTTTTGAAATACTTCTGGTTTTTTTTTTTATATTTATATATACTTACACAACTCTTCAAAATTGCCATTTCAATATTTGCTCTTACAGCTCTTTAAATTGTCATTAATTTATAAGTCTAGGCCTGTATAGAAAAAAATTCATTCTAATGAAGGTTTATCAGTTGTTTTTTTTTCAAACTTTTTTTTTATATGTTGTCAACAATCACAAGGACATCTTGAAAGTTGGAGACTCTTTAGAAATAGTGTTCAAGATCCAATGCAGAGATAAGGAATACAAGGCTTTGGGAAGCCTGAACTAAAATTTATTTCCTTTATTCTGATGTGAGTTATCAGCTAAGTCAGATTAAATTTTTTAATAAATTTTTTTGTTTGTAATGTAAGGGGATGATTAAAAAAAAAATTAGCAGGGTGATAGAAAACTTAATTTCTTTTTCTTTTCCCTCTAAAATTTTACAGGTGATTCCTTCCACAGTAGAGTTGGAGGATGAGAATGGGGAAATGTGATTCCAGTCCTCAAATTCTCAGAATCGCCAATTCAAAATCTGATTCTTGAAAGGAACGGTAAAGGGAAAACAACATTGTATATTGGTTGTTTCTATTTATATGTTCTTAAAGCTTACAAAAGTAGTGAGTACAACAGTAATTGAGATAAATAAGAAAGAAATTAGAAACAGAATTAACTTGTTCCGTATCGAAAGCAAAAATGGAAATTTCGTCTATACCCTAACAATACATCAATATCAACTAAGGCAGGGTATCTTTTGTATCATGTCTCCCACAGCCAGTCATAACAAGCCCCCTTCCTTCACCAGTGCCCGACCCAATCCTCACCATGTGGGCGCCAACCATTTCCTTAAGCGTGTAGGAACTTGTGTTTGCTATACCCTCTTCCTCCATATAGTATACTAGGAGTGACAAGTAAGGTCAAATCCGCTATCCTCTTCGCCTCCCCCTCCCCCTTCTCAACCTTCTCAATGTCATTGCATGTGACGCATCCTATGCCTTGCCTACCTTTCTTTTGTTACGCACAAGCCTGCGTCAACACGATTCTATGATTCTCAGAATCAGCGATTCCAATTCTCAGAATTGATTCTGCCTGCCTTTAAAGGGTACACTTTTTTTTTAAGTTAGATAATTTTTATTCAAAGGACAGAACTAACTCAAAATTCTTATGTGTTCTTATTACAAAGCTGCTAATTAATCATTTTTGCTTATTTTGGCTTGTATATTATTTGTTTTATCATGACTTGCAATATTTTGTTGTGTTTGGGCTGTTTGGTGTAGTGTTTTACCATCCTTTTATTTTTTAAACATGTCTAGCATCTTGCACCTGAATCTCACATTAGCTAATGAAAATGCAAAAATTGTAAGAAACTGTGTGATGCAGCTGACCTTATAACAGCAACATCAGCTACAAATGTCTCAATGTCTAATTGAAGCAGTCAGAAGATAAGATTTTTGTTCTCTCGTTTTTTTACCTTGACAGCTAGGTCTAGATTTACTGGTAGTGGGGAACCCATGGTTATTTTTTTATAAAAGCATTACTGTGCCTCTTGTCAGGATTTTATATCCTACATCTTATGCTAGAGTTTTATAAGATGATGAGCTGTCTTGTTTGGACGACACAGCAATACTTAATGGAAATAAAATGGTTACCAGAGCCATCTGTAAAATGCGAGGAAGTAGAAAAGTAGACTTGATGAGGATGAAATATCAAAAGAAATAAAAGGGCAGAGGAATGAAAGAGTGTATAAAGGTCTTTGCATATATATGCAAGTATTTGTTTAAATATTTACATTACTCTCACAAGAATTTTAATACGAAAATGATTAAAATTGTACAGGACTAGATACAGGAAAGTGCTTAAAGCTATTTTGCATGACTTCATACTTAGTGATACAATTTCTGGAATACTTTATTTATGTCACCACTCATCAGCTTACATTTTCTTTCATTTCTAATCAGCCATTACCAGCAGCTGCTTTCAAAGAACCGCAGGTCATTGCTTCCTGAACATTTACCCTCATCCACCAGTGACACTGACAGTGAGTCTCTTGCCAAATATGCCACATATTTTGATGAAAATCTGCAGCAAGGTCTATCTAAAGAGCCATCTGCCCAACAACTCCCCCAGGCATTGCTGTCAAACCTTTCTCTTGATATATCGGCTTTATTTGATCCTGGATTTTTGCAGAAGCAGGTCCAAGCAAAACTGCAAAAACAAAGTTACAAATGCAAACAGAAGAGTTTTTAACCCTGGAAGGTACCTCGCGGTAAATCTACACATTGGTTAATTTATAATCCAGATAGAGCCTCGTGCGTAGATATATGTGTGACCTATCCGACCTGGGAAAGGCCCCGCGCGTACATCTACGCTTTCGAGGTAGTCTTCAATAAATGGAAAATTCCACTCTCACAAATAAGGTAAGATTATTTTTAGCGAGCGTATCATCTTCTGAAGTGTTTGCCAATCAAATCACAACTTTATTTTTGGTCAAGGTGTCACGTATGACGTCAAAACAGACGCTGAAAGTAGGGCGCTAGCAGAGGCCTAGACCCAACCATTGTTTACAGTTTTGTGCTTGATCGCTCCTGCTGCTAACTTTTTGTTTCCTCACTCGTTGATTAAAATCTATCAAAAGTGTTTATAATGGGCACACAAATATTAGATTTAAGTGATCCTCAAGCATTGGTGGATTTAATGGGGGCCGATGTGTCACCCTTTTTGGCCGAATTCCACGGAAACTCTGGTTCTGATGTAGAGAATGAAGAGGAATTTGACACTGTACACCCTCAACATGTTGCGCCTGTTGAGCGCAGACCTCTTACACCAGAATCTGAAACAAACTGACGAGGAAGAGAATGAATCTTCAGACCTTCCTAATTCTGAGTGGAAGGCTGGAGCTACGCCTGGAGGGTTCCTCTTGCCTTCAGAGTATTTAATCCAGACAAGCCCGATAAATTTGGGATCAAAGTCTTCGAACTGTGTGACAGTGCTACTGGGTACTGTTGCAACTTTGAGTTTTACTCAGGAAAAAAAACATGTTCAGCGCAGGGTGCCACCTTTGACATTGTTGATCGGCTAACTTCTCCCTACTATGGTTGTGGCAGAACATTGTACGTAGACAATTATTACACCAGTCCCGATCTATTTCGACATCTTCATGCGGAAGGGACACTTGCCTGTGGCACCATGCGCCTGAATCGAAAGAATGGCCCACCCAAGAGGATGATTCCGAAGTTGAAAAAGACGGATAAGGCACCATCATCACTCACTAACGGCACCCTGAACTTGTTGCGCTTCTTTGACAAGCGAGAAGTCAATGTATTGACCACAGCTCACAACCATGACATGGTGGAAACTGGGAAAAATAATCTTGCCACTGGAGAAGCAATTGTCAAGCTCCAGGCGGTGGTTGATTACAACAAGTTCATGGGTGCAGTGGATAGGAGTGACCAGATGGTGTCTTACCATACCTTCAAGCGAAGAACATTAAAGTGGTGGAAGAAGGCATTCTTTCACATGTTTTCCCTCGGAGTTTTAAATGCCTTTCTGCTCCAAAAAGTGAATGCTGCTATCCCTCTCACCCATCGTATTTTCAGGAGGGAGCTTTCCAAACAACTTGCTCGGTTAGCACCCATATTTGTGAACAGGGCATCAGAGCGGCTGCCCATTCCAGATGTAGGGGATTCACAGCTCTTCAGGCTTACTGCTCGTCATTTCCTTCAAGCTGTCAAGCCTAAGCCTGGAGCTAAAAAGCAAAATCCCCAAAGAGACTGTGTTGTTTGCTCTGGCCCAGGCAACAGAAAACAGACCAGGTATGAATGCTCCTCCTGTAATGTAGGTCTGCACATAGAGCCCTGCTTTATGATATTTCATACACAGAAGGACTTTAAGAGAGCAGCAAAGAGAGCCCTGGATGAATAATTTATTCACAGTCACCCCACCTACTTCCCCCTCCTGTCTTTTTCAAGACGAAAAAGTCCTCTTCAGGACTCATCTTTTTAATGGGCCTAGGCAGTCCCCAGCCTGCGACTTGTTACTTTTTTGTAACAAGGACTCAGAGGGAAAAGATGTAAAACCTAATTTATTTCATGCTTGGATTGTACTTTGGTGAGTAGAGTGATTAATTAAACGTGTGATACATTTTGTGCTTAAACTTCTAGTTTATGTAAATCTTCTTTCAGCTTTGTTACATTAAGTTCTAGATCAATTATTCTCAATCTCTATCTAGATCTAAGTCTAATCTGGATCTGTGAACTCAACAATGCTCTTTTTGCTAATTTAAAAGTTCGTTATAATTCATAGGGGAAAATAAATATGTATAAAGCAAATGTCTTTATTACATCAACAAAGCTATTAGGTTTCAGAAAATGTATAGTTATAGTAGGTTTATTCGGTTGATTAAACATCTAGAGGGGATTTTCTGAAAACTACTAGATCCCAGGCTCATTCAGCCGGCAGCCTGACAAAAATGTAAACACAGGCCTTGGAAACCTGACCTAGGCAGAAGTCACTTCCGGTTCACCTACTCATACCTTCTAGGGTTAAACATAACAGCAATCACAAATCTACCCCAGGCATGAAAATAACAACCCATGAAAGCAATATCTGAGGCAGAGGCAGTCTTTACAGCAAGCCATGTCCCTTCACTAATCAACGATAGAAAACCCTGTTTTCCCACAATCCGCAAGCATATTAAACACATCTGCTTCCACACAAAAACCACATCAAGTAACATCTTCTCATAGTCAACAGTATTGTTGCCAGATCAAATGCAGGCAAAGCAGGAGACTCAATCATCTGACCTAGTGTTGTGAAAAGCATCAGATTATTGTATCCCTTTACCCTCAAGTTGATGAAAATACATTAGAAATTATGCTAAAAGCAGAGGGCAAACAAGATCAGAAACAAAGGGAAAAGCACTGGACAGGTGGCTGAAGATTGATACAGACTTGTACTATCAGAAAATGAAACTACATATAAATATACGACTTTAAAAAAAGTAATACCTAGAATTAAAACTTAAACTGTCATTTGACTGAGTTATATTTGATCTGTGTTCTTCCTATACTATAATGTAGTATTTTCCCAATTTCTCTACAAATAAAACTGCTGTCTATTGCAAGTTACGTACCTGTATGTGTATTCATTTATAGCCTTGATCTTGTATAATGTCCTAGACATTAACATTGTTGATATTCAGATTGTTTTATTGTTCTCTTAGATAAAGTAAAACCATTTTTTAGTAAACAATAATGGCTAATATGATTAGAAGTATTTATGTAAAAATTTAAAATACCACAGAAATCTGTTCATAGAGTGGAATGACATTTGCTAAAAGTATAAAACCCTCTAGATGCGTTACTTTGGAAAAAGTTGAATGCTTGTGCTCTAAGGTCCTTATAATCACAGATAGTGCAATTTGTATGTTAAATTATTGGAGAAATGACAACAGACTCGAGATGCAGAAAAAATATTAAAATGCCAATTTTTTTCCTTTTTCTTTTTCAATACTTGAGTTACTTTTAAAAAATTTAGAGCAGTTCTGATGTTTATTCACATGGTATAGTTCTGTTGTTTCTAGTTTTATCTATAATTTACCTTTACTCATATAGCAAACAAGTTTAGAGTTTGCTGGAAAAACTCATCCTTGATCAATATTTACATTATAAATTAATTGCAAGTACGTGATAATGTCCAACATGTACTCTCTAACAACATGTATTCTTCAATCTATGTGTTAACTGTTATCCTTTGCCAATACCCTCTTTTTGTATCAGGGTAATCTTTATTCTATGAGATTGCTGAAGTTATTCTCACTTAAAATTAAATACTAAATGACATAATTAACCATTAATAATAAATGACTTTTTATGAAAATTATTTTCCTTCTTTGTCTAAGCATTTGTTTTTTTTATTTTTTTTTTCATCAATTCCAAGCAATGAGTGAATTAATTTGTATGACTAATTAATAATGTAACTGTTTGAAAACTTGTTTAAGAAAGATTTTCCACATCTTCTTTAAATTCTCTCCTAGAGCAAGTAAAACCAATTGCCATATTAATTTTTTTTTTCATGCTGCTCCTTCCTAAAACTCTCGACCATATAAATTTGCCTCTCTCGAAGACAAGCTTTTGTTTTTTATGTCTAGATTTCCTCAAGCCTTTTTTTCCTCTTTGAACTAGATCCATCTCTTGATAAATCTATGGAGTAATTCACTATTATTAGTGCCTGACTGTATAAATAAAAACATGAAGAAAAAAGAACTTTCTGTCTCCTTAATTAAGAATTCAACAGTGAGCAGAATCAGAAAGATACACAATGTATATGAGGAAGAATTGCATGGAATCACGAATATATGTCTGAGTTGTATGGGAATGATCTTAGGAATTGTGAGGAGAGAGTAGCAACAATTTTTTTTTAAAATTCAGATTGTAGGCCCTATCTGAATATGATTATGAGCGATACATGTATTTCAAAAAATCAAAATTCCAAATTAAAATATTGATGTGATTTACGAAAAAAATTCTTATCTCAAGGATAAATTGTTATGGCCAGGATTCCCTCACAATCACATGCAGGTGTTCATTGTCGTGAGAAAATTAACAAAACAAAGCAAAAAAAAAAAATCAGAAGTTAAGCAATGTGGTAATTTCTTTTTGGCTCCACATAACTAACACAGAGTCACATGCTCAGATGGAAGGAACCAACCTTTTGCCATGCCTTTAATCTGTCAAGCATGTATTACTATTATCACTATTAGATTTTGCCCATTTGCTACATATAATGTGTACAAGAAATAGATTCCTCCAGGTCTTTTCACCTGTTAACAGTCCAGAGAGGTTGATTTCTCAAGGATTTATTTCCTAAAGGGATAAAGAAGTATGAGGCAAAATTTGAAATGGACATAAACGAACATGTTTTATTACATTAAGAAGTATTAAGAAGTACTGAATTTATATTTTCTCAACAATCTTTTTAAATTTTATGACAGGGTTGATAAATCTTTGTGGGGCCTTATCTGAATTGCAGATTAAAAATGCAATACCCAGAGAAAGCCATTTTGTGTTATCACTTCCCACTTGTATGATGCAATGAAACAGTTGAAGTTCCAACATCTTTACTTTACTTTAAGTTGACTTGTTTCAAAAGCAGGATACATTGATACTGAAATTTGATAGAGACTGAAGCCTTGAGACCATTGCCTAGGGTGGATGAGGCTTCTAAGTTCTAATTCTAAAACTCCTTAATTAAAAAGCATTTTTGTTGCTACTGAAAATTCAAACCATGATATTCATTTAGAATTGAACTGTTTTTCTTTTGCTTGTTGGAATTTTTTTGTTCCAGAAAGCTGATAATGATATAGAGCATCAGATCTTTTCTGACTTGTAATGAAGGTACTAATAACATGAGAAACACTATAAAAAGTTACCACTTGCTATTTTCTTTAAAATTTGAACCTTATTTACAAAATTTTAACGAAAAAGTGGGCAGCTCATTGCATTTTATCTTTATTTATGAGACTCAAAATGAAATAAATTTTTGATAATTATAAATTGCTTTTGTCTTGTTTTGTGGTACAAATGTTTGGAGTAATGATGTTGACCCTTTCACAGGTCATAGACCAATGAAGTTTCTTCCTGTTAGTTTTTTGAAAGCTGTATTTTGTTTCGTTGCTTTTTGTCTACGTTTTCATGTATAAAGTTTTGCATTTTTATTTTGCCCCAGTGACATTATCTGCATTTTGTTCAAACCTAGTCTTTTATCAGAATGAAGAGTTTTTGGCCAGGCAGTGATTGCATTTTTGTTTTTTATGTTGAATGAGGTTTGGTTTCGTTTCAGAATGTCTCGTGAGGTAGTGTGGATTATCTACAAATGGAAAGCGGAACTTTATTATTCAACATTACTCGGTAACAAAAAAAAAGCTTTTCCTCTCTCTCTCTCTCTCTCTCTCTCTCTCTCTCTCTCTCTCTCTCTCTCTCTCTCTCTCTCTCTCTCTCTCTCTCTCTCTCTCTCTCTCTCTCTCTCTCTCGCATACCCGTTTTTGACATTTCTTATTCCAAACCTAAAACAAAACTGATCTTAGAAACTTGTAAATATGAAGAAACATTCGAAACTATTACATGAACCCGCACTAAAAGACATTTCAGCTGTGAAATATTTTCATAATTAGACTAAATCTATTCTTATTAAGATGATGCAAGCTTTGGCTTTCGGGTGTTTATCTGCAATGGGGACACTAGCACAAAGGATTATGACTGAAATTCAAAATTCATCGTTTACAAGCGTCCAGAAACAATTGGGAACTACTTAGTAAATTGGGTATATTTCAGATTCCACGTTAGAAAAAAGATTGATTTTCACAAGGGAAAAGTGAAAACAAGCAAAATTATTTAAGGCTTATTAAATCAAGAGCCCAACTCCTAAAGGCTTTTTTTTTTTCAACGACTTACACACAGAAACAAATTTATCATAGCCCATGCCCGGTGTTTTTATGGGCGCTGTAACAGCTACGACGGTAATGGACTTAAAGTTTTACAATTATAGCGGCGCATTTAAGTCGTGGGTTTTCAATAAGTTGACAGGGCTTCGAAGCCCGCTATTTGGCCCTAGGTTGAATAAAAGGTGTATTGAATAGTCTTGAAAAACACAATCATCTGCTTTTTACTTGTATAAAAGAGATAATTTACACCTTGGATCTTATGAGGGAACATTAAGTAAATAATTTACGCTGCCAATATCATTCAATTTATCAGTTCCCTTGCTGACGTAAAACTTGCCTATTTGAATTATTATTTCGCGTTTTAATTATCCTCACGGTGAGACTAATGCCACGTAGTGTAAAATGGAGGCTGGTGTGTTGTCCTGGCCTGTGATCTGCAGCTCAGCATTGATTCTAATGATGTGAGGTTAAATCTAATGGACAGTACATAGAGGCATGCTCTGAGGCCTTCATAGCGAAACAGTAGGCAATATTAATAGTTTACCACCTATAAAACACAGGCTCTATGATTGATACAATGATAGCAGATGACCTAGTAACGCCCCTTAGGATTTTCTGTCTCAATCCGGGTCACTTTTTAACCCCCACCCCCTTGTAGAAACGGGTTCCGTTAGTTTTCAGTCGAATTAAATTTAGACGCCAGGGCAGGAGTCCCTCCCCTAAGGTCTTCGCTTTTGTTATCGTTTCCTTCCTCGCAAACTCCCTTATACATATGTATCGAGGTTTCGCAAAAGACGGTCATCCCTCAACTTAAAGTGGCCACGGGATTTCTTGAGTGCCGCTGCGTACAAATCGCTTAGATTTTCAAACATCGCATGGGCGCATTAGTCGGGGAAATTCGTGAGATGCAAAAGATATAGGTTGTCTGAAAGAAGGTACAATTGAACCCAATAGATGATTTTTACTTCACTTCAGAACAATTTCAGAATTTAGAGATGAGCGGAGAAATGTGTGAAAGAAATAAGCTTATTTATATCTCTATTTAAAAAAAAAAGGTCATCGATAATCTACATTTCACACTAGCTACCGTCATTTGACTCAGTTGCTTGATTTCTGTTCATATGCGCACTTGTATAGCAATATATGACTGATCGCGTCCATGAGCCTGATTATACTATAGGCACTGAACAAGGGCACCAAACAATCTGTGCGCTGCTTATTCCAGTACTTTCTTGCCATGGTGTATTTTTATGCGTAAAGAGTTAAAAATGCGTACAATGAGTAATTATTTTGACGGGTCTAAAAATATTCTAACCCTCCTTGGGCCAACCGTACATTATTAGCCTCGTCAGCAAACCCTGTCAGTTGACACAAATGAAAGACATCGTTTTTTTTGAGGAAGTTTGTATAACAGAAAGGAAAATATAGCTTCTGATTTCTGAGTCATGAGAACTGCATCACTAGGTAAAAAAAAACAAAAAACGGTTAAATTCCTTTGGCCATTTCAACAACCACCTTCACCATTACAGCACGAATGCACGAACAGACGAATCGGAAAAGACAACGTATACACTACGACTGTACGAGATCCAAGACTTCAGGGGAAGCCACTCTGCTTCGACATTTTATTGCCAGATAATAGTAAAGGACAGTAAAATTAAAAACTATTGTTAAAAACATGCAATCATTTTTTTCTGTTGAAGTGATTTTTCATTCTCTCTTAATTTCATGATTAATTTTATTAGTTTCAGTATAAATTTTATTGATTATATAAGATTTTAAAGCGTATCAAAATTTTGTCTGAATAAACAAACAAATTTAAAGTATGCTTTCGTGGCATATAGGAATATTTTGCACATTTCAATTTTCAAGATGGCTGAGGAAAGAAGTGATTCAGGCCTAACCGGCTACACAGATCCAGAAATACTTAATTTGATGGAATCAGTGAGTGGGCACGGACATTTTTCTCTCAGAATCTCGACTTTAGAGAGATGTGTATCTGCTGTCAAAAGATGTTCTCAAGGAGATGTAAGTAATTTAATGAAAGATCCTTACATTGGAAGATTTTTTATTGCCGTGCAACATGTTCTTCAAGCTGCAATCATACCACCATTTGACTCTCGTTATTACTTTTCATATTGTGAGGATGACTTCAAAGGTTTCTCACAAATTACTGAATTAGTTTTGTCTTTGATCTCTGAACTCATTAATTTGTGGAAACAGCATTTAACTGAAGGAGATAGATTAAAAACTTCAAGCTTTAATAGCACAGCTAAAAGTATGGAAATCAATTTCGTAACTAAAGGTGATGACACCGACATCCCAGATTTTTCATGGCTTTATTCTAATCAGATGAAATTACTGATCATTATAGGAGCCCATTTGAAATGTGGGTTATGGTCATCAACCAGAACACAGATGCTAAGCAATATGTTGCTCCAACAGTTAATGATCAACCACAACAATTCTGTTAGTGAATTTCTTTGTGCTAAAACAAGATTCTGCCCCGTATCAGAATCAATTCCAAAATATAGATCTGATTGGGAGAAATCTTCACTACTAACGCAAATTTTGGACCACTGTAAATTACCCCTTGGAAAAGAGCAGTGGCAAAAGAACCCATTTCTCGCAGAGGCATTTACATGGACCATTTCAAATGTTAGAATTCCTCACCTCAGTGATCACATTAATCAAATAATGGTCACATCTCTCAATTTCATAGATGACCATCAGGCTGTTAATAAGGTAAGAGGAATAAAACTTTTACATCATCTTCTTCAGAACACTTCAGCTGAAGAGATGCGTTGGTATAATAGAGCTGAAGTAATCTATGAATCTTTAAAACACCAATTGTATTCCAAAGAACTGGAAGTTCAACAAAACCTTTGGCCCTGTTTGTTAAGCCTTTTGCAAGTTCTTGAGCCAGGGAGAAGCGACCATGAATTGATTCGTCATCATGATGTCTTTGAAACATTGCTACGGGAAGCAGAAAGTGAAAACCTGTTAGCTATTAGAAGAGTTTACATGATCCAATTGAAAGATTTTACAACTCAGATTGGTATAGGTTGTGTTCGACATTTGAAAACTTTAGTAAGAGTTATTGAGCAATATCTAGAAATAGAAGATGGCCCAGAAGATCAAGCTAGGTGCGGTGCACTTGCATTGCTACACACTGTGATTACAGTTGCATGGCCACGTTTGAACCAGCATATGCAGAAAATTGTGCATTCACTTTGTAAATTTCTCTTAGATATCAACTCAAATGATGCCACAATTGGCCAAATTTCATCAGATGCTAGAATGCACATGAATGAGCAAGCAGTGGACATCTTAAAACTCTTGAAACAAATTGCTCCAAATTTACAGCCCTGTCTCAAGGCTTTGAAGGAATCAAATGTTCTAGCGAATCTTGAGCCCATATTAAAAAGGGTGCTGTGAAAGTTAGTTTGCTGAAAGCTAAAATCAACTTAGCACTAATATCAAGAATCTGGCAATCTTATGTAGCCTCAAAACTTTTCTCTTTAATTTGATGTACTATGATGTATTTTAAAAACTAAAAGCATTATCAATCTTTTCTTAACTGCACCTCGTAGTAGAAGCTCTATGAAAGCCTATCTAAACTAAAGAAATGATCTAAAGATAAAAGCATTGGTTTTTATGGTATGGAATTGGAAGTACTAGGTTTTGAAACTATTCCTTTTTTTCTGTTTGTTTCAACTGCGGCCTCTCTAACTCTATAAGTCTAAATCATTAACTAGACACTTTGGTTTTGTTCAATTGAGTCATGGGTTTTTGAAAATTTAGTGTTTTTCTCAATTTAATATTTTCCATGAGCAAGCCATAGGTTTCCAATAATTACACTTAGTAGGATTTGTTTAACAAAAAAAGTAGCAAACTCCTAATCTTGCATACTTGCTTACAGTTTGATCAAAGTTGACAGTTTATATAAAAAGTCATTTACAGTTTACTTTAAGCCCAGCAAAAGAAAAAGTCTTTTAGCTTTATACTTACAGGACTTTAAGAGATTTCTTTAAAATGATAGGCTCCATTTTTTTTTTATTTGGCCTTCATAAGATACTTTGCATTGTGTTAGCTGTTTCATGTAAATTTTAATGTCAGTGATTATAAGTGAAAAAGTTGTGAAAGAACTTAAGAGGGATGAAAAAAACTCAAATCAAACTTTGCCATGTACAATGTTTTTTGTTTTTTTTTTTATGGTTGATCTGTTTGAATTCAAATTAGGTTCTATGATTTATTGTGCAAAAGTAGGTTTGCCATGGCCTTGTCATATTCTGATCTCATTTAATGATGTATACATAATTTTGGATTCACTTGAACCATTTAGATCAATAGATGATTCAAACCGAGTTGAGAATGGCTTAAGCTCTATACCTTAATCAGGAACTTCAATTTAAAACATGTACTTTTTGTTTTTCCTGAAAACATATAAACTCCACAAAGAACATTCTCATAATTAGTTTCCCGGTTCAACAAGTATAGTTATGTGTATACAGTTTAGACCAACAGCACCTTATAAAAATTTTACAAAGGAAAAACTGTTTTAAAACTCTTGAATTCGATCTAAGATGCCCAAGTAAAAGTCCTTCCAAGCCCTATGCCAAATTAATTTGTGCATAATTTTTATAATTCTTTTGCTCCAAACTTGTATGTATCAAGATTTGCACTGTTTGCAATTCAGTAGGACAATCTGCTTGCATTTTTGCCATAGATAGTTTAAACTTAGCCTTCTTCGAGACATACACGGTTTGCAGTGATTATTTCAGTTTTTTTGCAAGACCATTTTGATAATAATTCAAATTTGATTGTAAAAAGTTTATTTGCTAAAACTGTTCTTACAATCTACAGCTGTGGAGTAGATTCCCAATTTCGATAATCTAGTGCTAGTGGTAGAAGTGAATCGAAAGTTATTCAGAACTGTGTATTCTCATCTTTCTTTAGCATTGTCTGAATGGCCTAGGCCTATGTTTATTTTGTCAAATTAGCATTTTTTTGGGGGTTTTTTTTGTACCAAAATAGATGTCTAATTTGGAGGTATGAATACAGCGCAACTACCTTTTTTTTTTTTTTTTATAAATGTGACTCTGTTAAATTTCAAATTTCTTACGTTACCTAGCTTAAGAAATAAAAGCAGAAATTGTTTTAAAAAATATTAAAATCGGAAAGAGTACCTTTTAGGTACGGACAGTTCTTGACATAGAAGAAACAGTAGCAACCCTGTAGTGTGTTTCCTACTTGGAACTTAGTGTTATAAAATGATTTAAACCCCAAGCAAAAACCTAGCCCAATCTTTTTCTATGGTCCCGATCAAACAAAGCCCTCTTTGGTGTGTAAATTAGTCCGTACCTAAAAGGAAATCTTTCCTTAAAATCTTCAAAGTCCGGTTGATGCCAAAGTGCTGTTATTTAGATTTAAATGCACAAATGTGATTTAGAGAAAATAAATGACAGGAAGCAGACCAATCATCATTTATTCTGATAAATTGATAAAGAATCAAAACTTCCTACTGGTACTGGTAGCATAATTTACAATTTCTTTCAAATTTATATTAATTAGTATAAATTTCACTTTCATCTTGACTCTCTAAGGAGGAAGAATCATATACATTAAACATGTTACTTACATCATCAGAAGCAACCCAATTAAATCCCACTCTGAGTTTCAATTTTTCTATATTAATATGTCTTTTTATGTATTGTTTTTTTTTTTTTTGGCTAGACGTTCCATCTGATGCTAAAGTAAAATTATTTTGAGCCTTTAATTTGACTCATTACATCATGTTTAGCTGTATGATTTACTTCATCATCATATAGCATGAAAAGTTTATGGTAAATCCTATCTTTGAGATTTTGACCAAAAAATGTATTAGATCTATACAATCTGCTATATTATAAAAGGCTACTTATATTTCCGCTTTTTCCTCCAAAACCACTCAATGTACAGTGATGAAGTTACTCGTAACTGAATTTTAATCTGTCGAGATCTGTGTCCCACTCCATACATTATAAAATTAAAGGAAAGTTTTAGATTTAGACTAAAAAATGTATAATTGAAAGTTCATTGTATATTTATTGTAACTAATTCATCAAAATTTTTTGCCAAATTTGTTATGATGAACAAAATAATATTTAAAAGGCTGTTGAGTGTTCTTAGTGGTTTACCATTTTCAAAGCGGGGAGCATTTTTAAAACAAAGTTCATATATTGTGATTTTATAAAATTATTAATACATAAAAAATATATTTTATTTTATTTTAATTGTGTGAAAAACGAAAAATTAAATGAAATTTGACCCCCTCCATCGTAAAGACTAAAGTATCATCGAAACATTGTAGCCTTTTTTTTCAGGGGGGCGGTTGCGAATGTAAACACCACTTGTGCTTCTTTTGCAAGCTTTTCATACTTGTATGTCCTACACTGTTTAATATCAAAGATATCGTCCAGGAACCATAGAAACATGAACTTGCCACTCTTAATTTGTCTTGCATGAGTTGAACAGGTTGGGATCAATCTTAGCTTTAGCAATCCAGGATAACCCAATCAATTTTTAAAAAAAATCAGGGCCTTCAATTTTTTCTCTGTAATACTGTCTGAGCAGTTGCATATTTTTAATTTGCTTTGAAAGGCACCTTTTCACCACTAATGTCTTTAATGGGTCATCAGCACCACCACACATTGTCACTGATGATGATTGTGGTTTCGATGGAGAGATAAACTGAAAAGAGGGCTGCTTAAAAGATTGCACCCAAATTTAGTTTACTTTTTTGCTTGAGATTTCTCCTTCATTTCATTGATATCTACTTGAAAACATGAGAATTCCAATGTCTCCAGGTTCAGTATTTTAAAATTGTTCATACTATGATTGGATCTATGTATGTTATTGTTGTAAAATCTGCTTTTCTGTGTTTTCATTGTTTTAAAGTTTGCTTTTCTTCGGTGCAGTTATATGGCTCTGGAAGATAAAAGTCTGTTATATTTTGTGAAGTTTGCTTTTCTTCGCTGTGGGTGGTTTGCCCACTCATTCATTTAAACGGGCAATCATGCCTGTGAACATGTAAATTAAAAGCCGCAACATTTGCTTCTCCTTGAAGAATCATGTGAGTTGTTCTTACACACTATCTTTGAATTTGTTGTGTTGCCCATCCTTCAACTACATGTATAATTATAATAGTAGACTATTTGTAGTCTCTTTTGCACCCAGGCTATTACCCAGATAGTCATTTTGAAAGTTAATATCACTTCATTGTGTGTTTAAGCTCTAAAAAAGCATTAGGATAAATTGAATAAGCAACAAAAAACATTTTTTTTTCTTTTTAAAAACACCCCTATTACATAACTTTTGATAGCTCAATTTGTCCTTGTGAGACGGCGGGAGGATCTCTCCGATGCTCTCCGAAAAAAACCACCAGGAATCGAGTCCTTCAAGGCATCCCTCATGGTTAGGCTTTTCGTCAGTTGATGTGCAATGATGAAATGTTGCCATAACTGAAGTCTTCATTTAAGACACTGTTGTGTCCCCCCCCCCGCTAATTGCCTCTGTATAGCACTTTTGTATTTTGTTCATTTTTGCCTGTGTGAGTTTACCTATTCCCTTTACACCCAACGTTACCCCCTGTTTTCTCTTTGTATCTACTAAGCTCTCTTTGCCATGTGATTTAGGCACTCTTGATTTACAATTTAAATGCTGCTATGAGGTTTGCATTCGTCGTTAACTTTTTGACAGTCTTGCAATCGCAGCCAAACCACAGAAGTGTATCTTAAATTATTTTCTAAAGATGTGCTCCAGCAGACTGTTGCAGCTTCAACCTCCATAGCTTCCGCTGTTTGATCAAAATTTTTTGTGCAAGATGTTTTGTGTCCCTCGAACCATTCTGCATATTTTTTTTTCGTCCTCCTGCTACAGCTTTTTGCCTGTTGAAGTGCAAACTCTACAATATCTTGACATCACATGATAATCATTTACTAAGCCTGTTTTTATATCGATTACACACCCCACCCCTTTGTTAGAGCTGTGCCCTCTCGACTGCCAGCTTCAATCATGAGACACTTTGATGTCTCTAGGTTCCGCATCTGATTCATTGTAGCTCTTTTTTCACCTCTTCAACTGCCTCAAACAACGTATTCTTTCGAAACACCTTACTCTTATCATGTATGATATTTGAGTATTCATCAAAAGTTTTTTCCATCATGCATGGCACATCCAGAAATTCACAGAATTTGGTTAGACCACTATAACCCATACCAGTACCAAGGGAGGCTGCAACAGCAAGTCGGTTCACAATAAAAGACTTGTCTTCCAATTTTGGTGATGTGTATTAGCCTGGTTTCTTTACGAATTCACAGGAGTCTCATTCAAGCAATAATTTCACTACCAGCGCAGCCCAGCAGAGAAATTAGTATCCACATTTAAATTTAATTTGCCTGAGCAACACTGGCAACACCGAAAGCCACCAAAAAGGGACTCATTTAGGTCCACAATGGTAGTCCCTAAACTTGATGAGATTGCATCTGTAGATGCAGAAAATCTTGTAATTGTGGATGCAGACGTAGAGTTACGTGGAGCAGTTTTGTCAGTTGATGGTGAATTATGCTCAATATCCAGTTGAGGGGAAGGCTTGTTTATTTGCATTGTTTCACAGGACTCCTAAGCCTTTGAGCTAGGACGAATCTGAGCGAAGCGAAGTGAAGTTTGGGACCACGAACACTGTTCTTTTTATTTCATAGCGATGACTGCTTGGTTGGTGGCATGTGTGGAGGAAGAAAAAAAAATTCAGTCATATTATATTTCTCTGATCACTTTTGTAAAACCTAGGTTGTACGATTATTAATAAGCACATTCTGTGCATAGTTTTTAGACGAGCTACATTCTAGATCTAGACCCATTCTCAGTACACTACTTGGACATCAAATGAGATTATATCTAGCTCAGAAGCAGTAGGATTTAGCAATGCATACCACTTACAGTTTACTAAAGACTAACTAGACAATTAGAGTAGTTCTAGAGTTCAGAAAAAAAAATAGTGCAGATTGCTAAATAGTTTATAAACCTTATCAAATCAGAGTCTGGAAATTTAGAAACTTTATAGATAGACTAGTGCAAATAATATATCTATAATTCTAGAAGCCTCACTTCTTTTTTAGAAGATCTGACTAGACCCAGCTCTGCTCTAGATCTAGAGGCTAGATAGTAAATTATGAAGCAAGGAATTGTTATCATACCAAGATTAGATAGCTCTAGATCTAGCATAATTGTGGATTTTGCCCCAACATCTGCAACTATACAACTTATTGTAGTTACCTGTAATGTGATAAGGGTCCTCAAAGGGTGAAAATCTTCTCAGGAAACAATAGTATTAGGTGATTTGCAGGATCGTGTAGAACAAAATTGAATCAAGCGCTTTGGTACAATGGCTAACAAATGTAAACAGAATAGCTGGGGTTGTCCAGCCAAGGTGCATTGTTGGATACGTTTTTAGAACTCTCCTTTATGATATATTTATTTCTGATGTACGCTGATGCCATTAAAGCATAGCTTCACATATATTTTGGGAGTTAAGAAATAAACACCTTAGCATTTGAAAAATTATCAAGACATATGATAGCGTATTTAAAATGGGATCAACTGATCCCCCCAGATCAAGATGTACTTAAGGTAAAGGTTTAGATGCTTTGCTGTCTGGCTGGCTGTTTTTGGTTTTACACATTTTCTCAGTTCAAGCTTGGGTTTCTTTCACCTGCCATTTTCATGCCAGTAGGTTACTCTTTTAATTTAAATATGTCACGGGCGCTACAATATCCAAAAATTCCATGTCACACCTTGAGTTCTATTCTTTTTTTTTATCGCGCAAAATGTTAATGTAATACAAGTTCTTTGTCTTACAAATATCAAACACATGTTCTTCAAAACTCGTGGTGCCTGAAGATTTTGGAAATTCACTTCTGCAGCTGCTGTAACAGAGAATAAACTCTGTTGGAAACTTGGCACATATAGTGTATCCTTCAAGGTAAACTCTTCATGTCTTGATATCCCTCGTGCTGATCTTGCAGATCGACGACTGCGTCTCCTTTAAGAGCGTTGAAAACTGCGCTGGCACAGACAGACGAATCCTTTCGGAAAGCATCCCCAGTACAGGTATAGGAAGTTACATTTTCAGGTGTCAGTTTTCCATCTGGAGCAATTTCCACGAGTGCAAAATTGTAAACATAGAACTGACGACTGTAGTATACTTGTTGGTCAGCTACTCTTGGCAACACAAGGTTTTGCTGGTGAACGAATGAAAATGTTTTCAGTCCTGGCCGTTTCTCATTGATTAGTTCGTAGAACAGGTTTGCTCTTCTCTTTTGCACTTTGAGTTCAGCCATCAGACGAGCCTTTGCTGTGAGGCCCTGTTCATTTTTTATTTGATACTTATGACTTTCACAAAAGCTACATGTGTCGGTTTTGATTGAGCCAAATCCAATCCTGAGATACTTTCTGACACATCGAAGAAAATATTTGAATGAAACGCCCTGTTCTTCTTCAGGGTGTTTCTGTAGAAACAGTTTTCTTAGGTTCTTGACGGATTGCAGTTCAGCAGGCAAGTAAATTTTCTTTGCTTTTCCCCCTACCATAATGGCTCTCGCGACCTGGCATAGATCTAATATAACTATTATAAGATTTTATCTTCCCCACGCGGTCAGAAAATTTGGAAGATTTTCGATCTCCACCTCTCCGTTCGGCTCTCAGACACCCAGCTTTGAAAAGGTCGGCTGCAACTAGGTACTCAAAACTAAAATTTCAAATTGTAGTTCGGCAAATTATTGCAATTTATCTTGAAAGATCTTTTGATTCTGAGAATTTTGATACCAAATTTAGCTCTATATCTTATTTTTAACAAAAGTAGTGTAATTTGTAAATTTTTTTTAAAATGGTGTTTCTTGCGCATTTGCGAAAAAAAAACCCCATTTTTTGAGGGATCCTAAATTAAAAACTTGAAACCATAGATCATTCTCTCTGCTTTAACACACTCTCAGTTATATAGGGAACAAACATAATTTTTTTCAGGTGGATTAAAAAAAAAACTAAAATTACTTTATATTGACTCAAAATCGAAGAAAATTCACGTTTCACACTTTTCAAGGGTGACAAAAATGTGAATTTTTCAAATTTTTAAAAATTCATAGAAAATTAACTAATGGGTCCACAAACAAAGAAAGCACATCATTGTTTTCTTTATGACAAGCTCTACACATTTAGAACACTAGTATATCTTTTTCAAAACATTTTATGATAAATAATACTTGTTAAAACAAAGCAAAATTAAATTAAAAAAAAAAAATACTCAACTTATATTAATTGGAAAACTCCCCTCAATATGTCCAAAATGAACCATTAGGGGTTAACTAACATTCTCTTTTGTCATATTAGACAGCGTGCAACACAGGTTGGACTATGTTCTAAAATTTCACTGTTGGAAAAAGCACAAATAAATTTATGTAAACGGCCCATTATAACCATCGTAAAATGACAATCATACATGAGGATACAAAAGATAATAATTAGGAATAGGAGTTTATTAACAATAACATACTGTTGAGATTACAAAAAGAATAATGAGGAATATGATTTTATTAACTTTCTCCTTAATCATTCCTGGCAAATTAGATTATGTTATATATTTCAATACATATTTTGAGAATTAGGAAAAGCACAATTAAAAATTTATAAGCAGAAATGACACCACTATAAAAGTATAATAAAATGATGAACATGATATTGATATGGTATATGAAGGCAAAATGATTAGGAATAGGAGAGTATTTACATTGTCGTTAGTCATTCATGACAATTTGGATAAGGTTATATATTTCAATTCGTTTCAATGACTAATAAAAAAAAAATTATACGCTCCAAATTACAACCACCATAAAATGATGACCTTGGTATTGATGATTTAGTATTGAAGGTACAGACAGAATCATTATAAGTTTATAAATATTCTCTTTCGTCAATACTGACAAAATGTAACACAATTTGGAATTCAATTATATTTTAATTTCAATACATTTTCATTACATTGCAGAGTTAAACACAAGTAAAATTAAAAAAAAAACAAAAAAACAAAAAAAAAACTGACAATTCAAATTAACTTGTCTTATGTCTTTTCGCTTGTGGAGATCTAGGAACTAAACAGTCTCTCAGTGAATCTTTCATAAAATTAAGAGTCCCAAACTTCATTTTCCTTCCACTGATATGTTTTTGATATCGAAATTCACTTTTGAAAACTTCAGTAATTTGTCGCAAACACCTCCCTTCTGTTAATAACCTTTCCTCCAGCTCGTCAACATCTTCCTGTCTAAGGCAAGGACCCCCATGCTTAAGAACAGCTTCACTAATGTTAGATCTTCTGTCTATGTCATTAATTTCTTTCTCAATTTTTTTTTGCTGGTTCTCTAGAAACTTTTCACGAGTAGCATTTATCACTTTCTCTTCTGCTTCTCTGCATTCCTGACGTAAAGAAGGAGCTTTGCTTCTTGCAATCTGAAACATTTTTTTTCTGTTGAGAAGGTGCCTTTCTCAACATACAACATACAACATGGTTTTGTTTCTCTTCACACAGTGGACAGACGAGGGATTACGCTTAGAACAATTTCTGCGCTTAGAGAAGTCATAATCAATGTCACTCTCCCCAATCAAGTTATTTCAAGGACAATGTCTCAATTGCTCTCTCACATTTTCAGACACATCACTAAAGTCACCACCAGTGAGAAAATCATTGTTGTCAACAAGATAAAGCTTTGACAATGTTGACGTAAGTTTTTCTTTCCTAACACCACCTTTTGATATCTGAGTTGCAGTTTTAAACTTTCAGCTGTGTCAATTTTGTCAACATGCTTCCTGTTGTTACACACACCACCCTCTTTCATTATCTTATCTATAATTTCCTGCTTATCCTTGGCGTCTTTCAATTCCTTTTCATGTTTTTTCCTTTCATTCTCTACAAGCTTTTCTTTGATCTTCAGTCTTACAATATCTTCCTGCTTCTTATACTTCTTTCTTAACTTTTGCCCGACTTTTCTTCCCTCTGCAAGTATTCTTTCCTGCTCAGCACCTGACTTATTGCTCAACCAGTCCATTGTTCTATTTCTTTTGAGCATGTGCTTGGCAGCTCTGTTGAAGAGTGAGCATTGCCGACGATGGCCCATGTCAAAATCCAGGTCGCCAAAAGCTCTCTCACCAATCAAAGTAGTTAATGGGCAATTCTCCAGTTGTCTGAACTGACTACTGCTCAGTTTCTCTCCATAAGCACCGCCCTCCAGAAACTCCACCAGCTGTCTTGATGTCACTAGAAACATATTCTGCAAACTAACTTTCAAATCTTGAATCACCAAATCTTTCTTCTCGTTAGCATACTTCTTTTATGTTGTCTAGTCTCTCCTCCTCAACTTCCCAGAACTCATCGTCAAACACACCCTTGCAATTTTGATTCAATAATATACTTGGATCTTCAATCCACTGTGACATTCTGTCCCTTATCATCTTCACATACTTTGGAAATGCAGTGTATTTTGTGCTGCTGTTAATAAGGCGCCAGTATGGTGCAGTAAAATGCATGTAGAGAATAGAAATGGCGCAAAGTATAGCTTGAATATTTTCATCCCTTGCATCAAGGAGAACACTTTTGAGTTTCTTGTTATCCCCTGGCGTCGCCTTGGATAAAAAATGTTCAATTTCATAACGCAAAATAAAAACTGCCTCAGAATTTTGAAAAATATTATTAAATCTATTTCCTCTGTGACTGATAATTGACAGGAGGAAGCTGTTCTGATGAACCGAATGGCAGCACTTTCTTCAGCTTTCCAGTTTTTAAATAAAGAATCTCTATCTCTCCCTAAAGGCTGCTCCATGTTGCTTTCCACCTCCTTCACACCCTCCAGACAGTCCAAGAAGATAGTGTGCATTACAATATAAAAAAATTGTTTGTATTTCACCTCCGACAATTTCCCTTCTCATTACATCAAATTTTTCATTGAAACTCTTCATGACGGCTGCCCTGTCTGACATTGTCGTACAAACTTTTCTCAGCATAGATTTCAAAAGCTCTCCTCTTCTCCCACTAGCTCCGATAACTCCATCAATGCATTAGAAGTGACCTCTAATAGAGTCTGAGCGTACTCTGGTGCCACTTCAACAAATCCCAAGCTCAGTGTCCTCCCGTTATCAAGCGTGATCTGCTGACCAACAAACTTTTTCTTTTCTCTGCTAGTGCCATCAGAGTGTAGAGTAACGTTTTTATTTTCCAATAAAGCCTCAGCAACATGGATTTTCGCAACTGCATGTGCTTCCTCCACAATTTTGTTTGCTGTGGTCCAGTGAGGCAAATCCAAAGTTTGATGAAACAGATTCTTGCTAACTATGTCAATTACCTGTGGACACTTAGAAGCGGATACACCTGCATCTCCCTCCAAAGACATGATTGTCTTTCGCATGTCATCAGAAAGCTGGTTGTATCGACCAGTACGAGTTCTGATGATTTGGCTTTCCTGTGCCAATATATCTTGCAGTTCTGCGATAAGACCATCTTTCTCTTCAAGCTCTTTCAAGAGTATCTGCTTCTTCTTATTAAGGCGAAAGCAATCCTTTTGCAGAGACAATTTGTCTTTTTTCAGGCTCTTTACAGTCTCACATTTTTTCTCCAACATTTTGATGGTATCATCCTTCTCATTGGATGAGTCTGTCAAAGAAGCAATTTTTTTGTATAGCTTGGACAGAGACACCGAACTGAGTTCCTCTTTTACACTTTGTATTTCTTCATTCTTCTTCAGCAAGGAGTGCTCTAAGTCATTCACTCGTGCCTTCAAACGTTGATTTTCAGAGCAGCTCTCTCTAGATTTTGCTAGCAATAAGCTGCATTCCTGTTGAAGAATATCTGCCCTGTCCTGGACCACTCTTGTCTGTTCTTCGGCGTCAAAGATTTTCTGCTTCAGAGGACGTGCAACATCAGGTCTAGGGCCACATGTTTGTGTGTAAACAGAGGACCTGTCAGAATTCGATTGAAGTCGAACAATAACTGAAGCAGCTGACGTTTTACAGGGCTTCCTACCTGTTGCGAACCCACAGTGAAGAAACTCATTTATTACTTCAAGTTGTAGGCGACTCTTGTTTTTTAAGAGTTTTTTGTGTTCTTTTTCAACTATACATGCCTCTTTGTTCGAGTAAGTCAGCGGTTTCGATGAAAGGGCAGTGAGAGTATCAAAAAAAGTTGAAGTGCTATAATTTTCTTTCCTGAAGAAATGTACCAAGTCTACAAACATTTCATTTGCTACTCTACACTTTTTGATTAAGCCTTGGTCTAAAAGCCTTGTTACTCCATGCTGATCAAGAGAGCTGGAGTTAAGAAGTCAAAATCAACTCTCTTCTCAGAGAATTCTTTGAGTTCTGTTTCTGATAAGGTTGAGGCCTTTTCAGCAACTTTATCCACTCGGCGGTTAAAGCGATCCGCTGGGTAATCGGAGTTAGGAAAAAGCCTTGTGAACTCAACCTGATGAGAGAATTGGGAGAAAAATATAGGTAAAACTAGAATTTCAGCTTAACGAAATTTGCTCAGTACATATTGATAAAAAGACAAGGAAATAAGTTAATTGGAAAAAAAAATAACGATGCATATAATTACTGAAATCTGACTGTAATCTAAAATATTTTGAATTTTACTACCATCACCCAAATAATTCTTATCGTGATTATCATGATGAAAAAAAAAAATTCCATCAAACACATGGAGCAAGCAGCCAGAGTCTTTAGAAAAAAAAAAGATATAGCATGACACAAATTAGAACAAAAGATTGAATATGCTGAATGTGAAATTATATTCTTTTGGTTTCATTTCTAACTTTTTTTGGTTTGCTTTTGATATAGTAGAAAGTAGTGTTTAATTAACTGACATAAGTTCTTTACTGATTATTTATGTTTACGTATTCACCGCCAATTTCTTTGTTGCATGTTTATCTTTTATTGAGGATGCCCTTTATTTAAAATCTGTTACTTACACGGTACATGTCTCTAGCACAAGCAGACTCAAACTTTTTTAGTCTTCATCAGAGAAACTTTTCCTCTTAAAAAATATAAAGCCGCACCCATGGAGACATTGTTTAAAGAATAACTTACCTCTGAGGCAGGACGGTGGCCTTCTATTTTAAGAAGGTAAATCTGGTATAAAAGCTGATTATTCATCGTCAGTGGTGGAAGCGCTGGTCTTCTGCCTTTCCCAGTAGTCAAGAGTGTGATCCTCAGACATTGCAACTGCAAGTCATCTTGATCTAAATGGAGAGAAATGGCCTCTATGAATATTTATTTAAGTGTTTGCTGAAGCGTAAGCTGCGTTAGGTTCAATTTAACTCTAGAAACCGATTAAAAGTGAAAAACCATAGTACTGTCACACGTACAAAATAAATTTATCTGGTCCTGAGCAAGTATGAAGAATATGAGCTTTCCTTTCTTTTATCACAATAGCTTAAATCTTGCCTTGACATTATAAGTATCCAACGACCAAGCCCGATGAATAGTTGATAGACATGTTGATCTTAAAGAAAGTAACTATATTGTGGTGTTGAACAGTAATACTAGATCTACTCATCTAGGTTGCATTACTTTACGTCGATCAAAATATAAAAAAAAAATATTCTAGAGTCTAATTCTAAACCTGGTCGTTGGATATTGAACTGAATGCGTTTTATTCATAGATCTAGCATAAAATGCTTTTGTTTTTTTGTTTTTTTTCTTTTTTTTTTTTTTAGGAATTCCGATTGGGTACGTTCATTTAGATTAACTAAAATATGAGACAGGATGTGTAATGCTGTATTTTTTTTCATCTTTTTTGGGTATTTATTTATTTTATTTTGAGGTCGTTCATTCATAGAAAATGTTTAGCCAAACAAATACCTTGCCCAATCTTTTTCTATGGTCCGATCAATTGAAACCTTTTGTATGGTACAGTACCCAATCGGAAGTCTTTTTTTTTAGTTACACACATGTATAAATCTAAGTTTAGAACTAGAATTAGATCTAGGTTAGATGTAAAACCAGTGGCATAAAACGATTCAGGTGGGAGATCTTTCTAGATCTAAAATCTAATAAATAGAACGCATTTAAATTTAGACTAGATCTAGATCCAAGCATAACTGAAGATTCTTGCTTCAGCTAAGTTTGTAAACAATCAATCTATTGAAGATTTCCGTTTTCAGAAATGACGTCATCAATCAAGGTTATGAAAAACAGTGCTGAAAGAGAGCGTATCGAAATCGACTTTGGGCTATAAATAGAAAAAAAATCTAACGCAAAACCTTGATCACAAAAATAACAAAATATAGGGATAGTCTAAAAATAACTAGGTTGAAATGAAAACCGCATATTCATAACCACAAACAAATAGGACGTCATCTAGGTACATTAAATCAAAATATTACCTAAATTTTAATTTAAATAGAGAATGAAAACTCTTATCAAGTTTAACTTTGAAAACAGAAGAAAAACGTTCCCAAAGAAAAGCTACAACCCCTGGCCATTCTAATAGCACAGCCTTCGGATCTGAAGGTGTATTTTGACCGCCATCTTGTATTTTTAATTAGGCTCAAAGAAACTTTGCGTACCTATGAATTAAGTCAATTTTCCACAGGAATAAGCCAAAGATAAAAACTTTGTTTAAATTTAAAGCAAATAAATTATCAATCAAAGTTTTAATGCAAAAATTTTAAATATTTAACTATTAACATTAAATAGGCACGTTTTAGAACATAATGGTGAAACCCGATTCGGCTCCATCCTTTTTTCTTCTTTTTTCATCTAGATCTATGATCAGGACCACTGTGTACGTGAACAAAAGTTACCGAGATTATAATGCTTAAAAAAATACAATATTATGGCCTTATTTCAACTCACCGCTTCTTTGGAGCTTCATAATATCCAATGAAATCACTTTTTCAATAATTCGTATTAAAATATAATGTATTGAGAGGCAAGGAATCGCGTGCGCACAGTGACTGGCGATGATCGGCACTAGAGATGGAAATTGCCGGAATTCGTTTTGGGGTTGTCAGACACGAAGGGACGGCGCTCCGGGCAAAATTGACCAATCGGGTTAAAATTCCAGAGTAAAAAAGTTCAAATGTTGACCTTTCTTATGATATAAAACTCTTGAAGGAATCTCATTGGATTGTGGACGCATTTTCTGTTCTAAAAATAGAACGTTTTTAACTCGATGCTACACACACTCAAAATTAGGCTACACATCTGGAACGCACACCATAGGAAAGCTTATTCATTGCAGATTCTTTTGGTCTTTGTTTCAAGACGATCGGTTGATTCTGCCACGAGCGCGAGGCATTTTAGTGAGGCCTGTCAATGACGCGTCGCCTGCGGATGGCCCGCTCAGGCTGTGTAACGCACATCGGGTGCCTCAAAAATGACGTTGATTGAACTACATGTATTTATCTTTTTTTTTATTTAAATTTTAATACTTGAATATTAAAGGCGAATTAATAACAAAAACATTGATATAATATTTAATCAAGTTCTTTGACGTAGACTGCGAATAAAGAGGGGTTGAAAATAGCCGATTTACACACATTCAGCGATTTTTCGCCTCCTGGCTGGGCACTTTCTTATACCTTTGTTAGAAATAATGTTAACATTACTCTCATTCAAAAATTCCGTAACAGCAGTCATTTCAGGGCAATGAAAATCAACCCCTTCATCGAAAACAGAGTAGAAAGAAGGGTCCATCAGACCAGGTGGGTCCTCTGTCCATTTAAGAAAGCAAGAGTGCATTTTTTTTAACATAGAGGTAGAAATCTACTTCACTGAACTGTTCACTAATGTCCAATAAGGACTTGTGACTTTAACATAAAAGACGACAACAGAACTCAAAAGGCAAAGAACGCTTTCATCAGCAATATCAAGAGACACACTTTTTAATTTCAAATTATTTTCAGACAGAATACCAGAGGAAAAAAAATTAAAAATTTCCTGATAATGGTGAATCAAAGCAGCACCCGCATGGAAGAAACAATTAAACATATTACCTTTAAAATTGGGAATTTTAGAATTTGGACAAAATGTAATCCAGTCAGAGTGACAACCGTTCTTTTGGTCCCCACAAGGCCCCAAAACATCACATGCTGTCCGGATAACTCGAGTC
This sequence comes from Elysia crispata, assembly GCA_033675545.1. NCBI lineage: Eukaryota > Metazoa > Mollusca > Gastropoda > Plakobranchidae > Elysia > Elysia crispata. The sequence goes on from JAWDGP010003786.1 coordinate 214,611, forward strand.
GTAACAGTTTCGTTGTCCGCAAAAAAACGTGAGAATACATCACTCTTGTCTCTCCCAAGGGGCTCACCTGTGCTTTCAACTAACTCTTTCTCAAAAAACAGCCAGTGCTTTATCTAAAGCTCCACTTAGACCAAGAAGGAAGTGTGCATTACAATAGAGGAAATTAAGTTGCACATGAATACCAAGTTCAGACAGCAAATAATCTTGCATCTTCTTGTCAAAAGATTTCATGACTGAAGCTCTATCTGTCATAGTGCTAGTGATTTTAGACATTATTTCTTTAAGCAAAGCATCAGAAGACTGAGAAACTGAGATAGAAAGATCGAGTAAAGTATTTGAAGCCTCTTTTGCTACAGGCTCAAAAAACCAAGATAAAATACTTCTCCTGAGTCCAGAGACAACTGAGTTCCAACAATCTTTTTGTGATCTCTAGAAGTGTCATCAGAATTAAATGTACAATTAGAGGAGTTAAGGACAACTTCTGCAGTTTGCATCTGACTTAGAACTTGACCTTCACCAACCATGTTCAAAGCAGTCTGATCACGAGGTAGTTTTTTAGAAAAAGAATGATGGGAAATATTACGAGACACAATGTCAATAACTTTTTTAACATTTTCAGCTTCTACACCTGCATTGCGTTGTAATTAAATAGCTGCTTTTCTGATATCTTGTGACTAAGCATTTTTGTTTCCCTCTTTTAAAGATATATCAAAGGTTTTTTGATTGTCACAAGAGTTGTCAAAGTTTTTTTCAACAGTCCCAGGCAAGTGGGTGTATCACACCCATACTCTTTTATAGACATTTTAATAAAGAATAATAAACAGCTCACTGCTATAACACCAAATTTATTAATAATACTTTCAAATAGTAACTGGAACAGGTAATGTAGATCAAATACACGAACAAATTAATTCCTTACAAGTAATTAATAGACTGTTCGTAGCAATATTATTGAAAAAAAACCTCGTTTTCCCTTTCCCTCGTATAGTCTTACAAGACCTCCTCTTTCCCCCTATCCATTTGCTCTTCCTGTCACTCTGCATCCTCCTTCCTTATTCCCATCATTTCCAAATACTTCTGACCCCAAACCCCAAAGGCCAACAATCTTTCCCTTTCCCTTCCCATTTCCTTACAGACCTCTCTCTCTCTCTCTCTCTCTCTCTCTCTCTCTCTCTCTCTCTCTCTCTCTCTCTCTCTCTCTCTCTCTCTCTCTCTCTCTCTCTCTCTCATACAGGCGCACACATACATACATTTACTTGACTATTGTTTGAGCTCCTAATCCTTCAAACACTAAGATGCAATACGACTGTGTAAAATGTGACTATTCCAGTCAACTATGAACAATTTTCGCAGAGGAACACGGCGTGATCTTGGCAAATGTGCAGTTTACATGTATTGCAGACAGTTTTTGGTTTCCGATCCTTTTATGCAGGGCAGCATGAGCATCGCTTTTGCTTCGTAGCTGGCCGGTCAGTTTTTGCAGCCTTTGCCGGGGGATGCTGAGGTGCAGGTTGTGGCTCTGGGCAAAGGGATTTCAAAACACAAGCGTTGTTTTGTCTGATGATCTCATGGTGTGATGGGAAGGTGGCGGCGCGTCGCTCGATCTGAGCCACCACAAGGGACCGTGCAACAGTCAAGTTGAATCTCTCTCTCTCTCTGTTGTCTTCATGGCTCAACGTATGAACCGGGAATTCACACTTGAAAACAACCCTGGCAGCGATTGATCCAAGGTCAAGGATGTTGAAAAAGTACATCATCGGCCAGGCTTTGGACTTTCGTTTGGTGGTGAATGCGTGTGTCATTTGATCCATAGCATCAACGCTGCCGTTTGTTTTGTTATAGGTTAGGACGATGTCCGGCTTGCCATTATCACCAACTTCAGCCTTGTTGTGCATGGTGCTTAGGAGAAGGACATTCTTTTGCCTCGTGCTTTGGAAGGACACGAGGATGGTTTCATGCCTGAAGAGAAATTTTGACTCTCCCAGTGGAATGTGTTTTTTTTTCTTGGAAGGCTTTGGCAAGAAGCGCTTGTTCCTCTTGATAGTCCCCACCATTGTAAGTTTGTTTTTTGTGAAGGTTTCGGCCAGTTTCAGACCTGTGAAATAATTGTCACAGGTGATATTGCGACTACTTCCACAGAAATCTTGTGTAAGTGTCGTTACGTTTGCCGCTACCCCAAAGTTTCTTTCAGCGAGTTTTGCACTTGTTGTCTTTCCAAGGTAGGGAGTGCCTCGAAGTGGGTAGTTTGTTGAGGAGTCACATGCCTAAAAGATTTTAGGGCCATATTTGTCCGGCTTGCTAGGCATATATTGGATGAAGCTGCATCGCCCCCGGAATGGTACCAACTGCTCGTCAATGGTAACAATCTCCCCTGGAACATAATACTTTGTCAGATTGCTTTGGAACGAGTCCCATAGATTCCTTATTGGTGCAAGCAAATCTCTTCCGCGGCGAACAGTTCTTGTTGTTTTGTCATCAAATCTTAGATAAATTAATTGGAATTTTATTTATACAAAATATATATACAGGTGTACTACATTCACTTGCCAGGAAATGGATAATTTTATTTTTCCTATATAATTAGTGTATGGGTGTACTACACCCACTTGTCGGGAATCAGATGTTAAATACCTTGCCGGGGAAAGGGTCAAATAAAATTAAATTCATCTTGTTGGCATCCATCTTTGTTATGACCTGTAATGAAATAGGAAAATACAAATAATTTAAACAGGGCAACGTTTTCCACTCTCCTCCTTCCAGTTCCAACACCACCAAGAATTCGAAGGAAGAACTGCTTGCACACCCTTAGTTTTTTTTTTGCTAAGTGCTCCCCTCTTATGAAATAATTTGTCTCTCCAGATTCTCTTTTGCGCATCTGCGTGCCCACAGTCTTTCGTTTTCATTCCCGAGCCTTCTTTTTAGTCTCAATGTAGAGGCCAATAAAGTTGTCTTGGGCCTTTTTGTCATGTTTCTGGTAGCATAAGGAGTTGAAAAAAGCAATATCATCCTGGCTGATAGTCTGGCAAAGATATGTTTGGCCATCATCAGATTTCCTTTTGGGGTGGTGGCAATTTCGGGGGAGTGGATCTTTGTTTGCATATCTGTGAAGAAATAATAATAATAATAATAATAATAATAATAATAATAATAATAATAATAATAATAATAATAATAATAATAATAATAATAGTAATAATAGAATTTACATAGCAGCTGTTCTTGGCGATCTCAAAGACATGTCTAGATCTAGTATTATTTATCCTGATGATCAATCATGATCTTACCAAATCTAGGTCTAGAGTCTAGATCTAGATTTTAATGCTCGTTGAAATGCTCAACTCTGCGTTTACTGACAATTAAAGAGGAAGAAGAAGAAAAATTCACCCTCAACACAAGCCTTGTTTTTCTAATTAGCATTAGTATCTTTTGCAAGTGACCTCTTTAATCACTATGAATCAGCTGCACTTAGTATATTTTGAAAGTCCCTCTTTTCAATGGGAGAGGCTAAACAATCACCTTTTTTTTGTTGTACAATACCCATATCATAAGTAATTACATTAATACTGAATGAAACTTACCTTGCTTTTTTCAGTTTTGCAGGGTTTTTTTGCCGGTTTTTTTCAGGCCTGTCTGCTCTAGAATCAGTTTATGTGTCACTTTCATCCAGCTCAGTCAGCAGAGCATCCGCCATTTTGAACAGTTTGTAATGGAGTGAAAGCAGCGATATGATTGGCTTTTGGATTTAGTACTTTTTGATCTCCATCTGCACTTGGATTTATTACTATTGTAAAATCCCTTCATGTTTCTAACCCTTTTTAGGATGACTTAGCAGGTTTTCATTGTTTTCAAACACAGGGGAGATAAGCCTCTTAATAGTCCTGCAAAACCAGCTGGGGTGATCTCCAACCTGCCTAGAAGTGTACTAAGTAAGTTTTGATCCTGATCTCCTCAAGAAAATGGAAGGAAAGAACTGAGAAATAGTTGTTACTGTATTGCAAAATAAATGAGATTGGGAACACAAGTTAGACGACACAATGTCCTATAAAAAAAAGGGCATATTTAGAAAAGACAGTGAGGAGTGTGGGCAAATTTCTAGAATGATTCAGAGCAGGCAGATTATGAAAGTAATTAGACTAATCAGTTTTAAAAAGTGTCTTTTGGCACTAGAGTGAAAAGAAAATGTTATCAAGTCACAACATCAATTAAATATTATATCTATTTACCCCATCAAGGAAAACAGCTATTGTCCATTATGAATTAACTCAAATCACAATATGTTGCAATTGCCATTTATAATACTATGTTTACTAACTCTGGCTGACATTGTTAGCGGCCAAAAAGTACAACCCCATCCTCTCCCCTCTGAGTTGATGGGCTTGGGACCTGCATAGAGAATTGCACAATTCTCCATGGCCTTATTAGAAAGGATAGTGTATGAAATTGAATATGATGGTTATGGAAAAAAAAGGATGATTTTTTGGAGTTTGTGCTCAGCCACGACTGTCTACTGCACCAGCAGGCGCTTTTGATGCTGCTCAAGGCACTTCATGTGTATGGGCACATTACAGACAACGCACATGTATGTGGTTGTTTTTACGTTGGGCCCTGCACTCATGACAGGTCTTGTAAAAGTTTGTCATGTCTTTGGCTCATAGGGTGCAGCTGATTGCCGTGACGAGGCTGCAGCAGGAGGGATGGCGCTCTTTTGGTCTTGGAGTCCTGTGTGAGGTCTCCGATGAGGTCCTCCACAAATCCTTTGAAGCCAGGCCACTTCCTCTTTACATAGTAGGCACCGCAAGCCATTTTTTAGAATGCCTTACTGGACATTTTCATTAATTGAGTTGGATAGCTCTTTGGAAGTAATGAATTTTGCAAAAAAGGACAAAAAAAAAAAAAAAAAAAAATTGAAATCGGACAATAAACAAAAAAGTTACACAACTTTGAATTAACAGGCGACTTATAAATTTTCGCCACCACGACAAAATAACACAAGATGCCCTTTTCCAATCTTCACAGAATTTATAGTTTATTCTTAAAAGCCATAAAAAAGTCAGAATGGACACTCATAGACTTAGTTAACAGGTGTATATAAGCACCAAGCTAGTAGAAGTGAAAACTGACCATATATGGTATCATCAAAATAGGAAAAATTACATAAATTTCTACAAAAAGCCTGAAATATGCCCCAAAAGCATGGTGGATGCTATTTTCACAGCTCTATCACTGGAAGAATAACAGATTTAGGGATGTGATAATTCTATTACTTATATTAAATATTACAGAGAGTCACTCAACTTTTGAAACAACATAGAAAATAAACTTTTGCAAGCTGCAAAGCACTAGCAGAAGCAAAATTTGACGTTCGGCAAAAAATCGGTAAAAACGACAGGAAATAGAATTTTTTTACAATAACTCAAAAAGTAATAGAGATATATAGCATTGGAATTTATGTAATTTTTAGTGCTGATTTCAAATTTGCGATCGATATCATTACAAAAAACAATACTTTATTGACAAATCAGACATTATTGTATTACATGTGGAGGAAAAAAAATGATTACATCAGAACATGAAAACAATTATGTATGCACCCCCAAAATATTCCATCTACATGTACTATCTTATAAATATGAAGTCAGTTCTCAAGGTAACTTAATTTACATTTATTCTAAATCAGTTTTTCTTGTAATATGATGAAGCAGTCGCTTATATAACATTTGTTTATTTCCTTTCAAAGTTATTTTCTCACCCCTGAATAAGCTTCAGAATCTTATCTGGTCTTAACTTTTCAACAGCATTTGGACCATGGAAGACTTGATCTAACTCTTGTTTTGTTTCTATCAAATTTGAACTTTCACCAATGATAGCATTTATGACCTTCAATCTTTTTCCCTTTTCCTTAACATCCTTCTTATCTTTCTCAGATTTGTTATGTCTTATTTTTGCTTTAATCTTCTCTTTAACGGCTGCTCTTTCTGCTTGGTGCCTTTTTCCCCATACTTGGCCATACTTGATTGCTTTCTTTACCAATTTTTCAGAATAACTTAAGCTTTGTTTTCCTAACCACTTAGATGTTTTATTGCACTTTTACATATTTGTGGTGGATCGATTGTGGAGGGAAGTATTTCTTCTTTTTTGAAGATCATAATCAAAATCGCCAAAGAGGCGTTCTCCAGACAAATTTATCAAAGGACATGTTTTTTTTAAATTTCTACCAAATTTGAGTCAAGTTGTGCACCAAAGACACCCCCTTTAAGAAAATCTGCCAATTGCCTGTCTAAGGCTGCCTCCATGAGCTCTGCAATCTTTTTCAAGACACCACAAAAAAGAGATGACTCAAATAAATCTGACTTGAGGAAAGTGGTAAGGTTTGATTTTAGATCCTCTACAGGAAAGTCAGGAAATATATACACAGAAGTCAATGCATGTATGTAAATCAACATTTGCCCCAAGGCGAAAGGGTAGATTTTATTTTTCTCACATAGGGTGGAAAATCTGCATATGTCCTTGTGCTATTCATAAGCAGCCAATATGGCTCTCTAATATAAACATGAAAAAAAGAAAGTTGCAACAGAGTTCAAAATTCTTATATCTGACAAGTCTTCAAGAATAGACTGAAGTTTAAGGTTTGAGTTTGAAGCATATTCATTTATGAAGAGTTCAATATCATTCGTGTGAAACAAAAGGGCAGAGGCGTTCTGGAAAAGATTGTTAAACCGATTGGAACGATAACTTGAGAAAAGAGATGTTTTTTTTCCTGATTGGAGCAAAAAGCAAGCCACCTCGGATGCCATTCGAACTAACCTGATCGCTGCAGATTCTGCTGAGGAAGAAAATCTACTAAAGCTAGATTTTTTATCTTTTCCCAGCTTCTCACCTTCCCCCAAATACTGTTCTTCACTTTTTTTAATGCCATCCTCAGCTGCTGATGAAGGCGCCAACAAGAAATGCGCATTGCAAAACAAACAAAAAAAAAAAAAAAAAAAGAATAGTACAGTCTTCCCCTTCAACAAGTCTTTTTTGTATTTCAGCATTTTAGAACAAATGGTTTCATCACTGAAGCTCTGTCAGACAATAAACACTGCAACTTCTTTATAATTTCTTTTTGCAATTTTCCTTCATCTTCTGATGACTTGAGGCAGTAAACTTCACAAACATCTTTAAAAATAGAAATACACTTCTCTAGAAGTGTCTCAGAATCATCTGAGGCAATTTCAGAAAACCCTAGAGATAGTGTTTTGCCATTGGAAAGCACAGTGTGCTGTTCCAAGTAATGTGCCTTTTGCCGATCTGTCGCATCACAATCAAGTGTGAAATGGCCACTAGCAAGAATTTCACTAGCGACCTGTTGCTTAGCAACTATGTGAGCTTCTCAATTGAAATTTAAAGATGTCGCGGCACTTGGCATATTTTCTTGAAATTCTATGTTGAACATAATTTTTATGTTTCCCTACGATTTCCACAACTTTTGAGCAGCTTGTTGCCGCTACATTAGCCTCACCTTTCAAGGAATAATAAGTTTGCCTTACATTATTGCTGTAACGATGAGAACTATCGTCATCACTTAGAGTTAAGCTATCCTCAGACTCAACGACTGTGTTTAAATGTTTATTGATAGTTCTTTCTTCAACAAATTTCTTTTTATATTTTGATTTTATAGACTTTTCTGATTTGACCTTCTTTTTGAGTTCATTGACCTCTTCTGACAGCGCTTCTTTCTCTTTCTTCTCACCCTCAATCTGCTTTAGCTACTGGTCATGTTTTTTTCCTAAATTTCTAGCATATCTTTTTTTACTGACTGATTCTGTTTGTACAGCTTTGTTTTTTTTAAGTTCACTAAGCTCCTCTAAGGCCATGTCTTTGTCTTTTTGGTATTGTTTCAATTTTATTGTAAGCTCTTTCATTTCTTCTTCAAGAGTTTCTTTTTCCTGTCTGTCAAGATTTAAATCCACTATCAACTGTTCTTTTAACTGGAGGTCTTCCTTAAGGTCTTTATTCATACTCAAAAGTTTTTCTTTTTTCTATTTTTAGGTCTTTGATGGCAAACTCATTGTCAGATAAAACTTTCTTTAGATTTATGCACTCTGGACATATTGTCAGCTCATTATCGTTTACAATTGCTGTATCACTTATCATGCTACCTGAACCGGGAATGATATAAAAAAAGGGATGTTCTAAAAAGTCTCTCAACATTTGAGGTTTCTTACTCTTCCTTAATTTATTGTAATTTTGAACCACCTTGTTCACTTTAGTACGAAGCTGTTTTTCAGAGAGTCCATGTTCTGAAGTTGGACAAAGATTACCAATCCACTTTCTCACCAAAATAGGTGGTAAGCTCTCTCGGGAGCGAAAATGCTCAAGGGCTACAACTATATCATTCCTTATGGGGGGCCTACTTGAGCATTCCTCTAGTTTTTGATAGCCTAAAAGGTGATGTCGGTTTAAGGCTCGTGATGACAAAGGTGGTTGCAGGGAGTTAAAGTCATGCTCTTCAGCAAGAAACCGCTTGACCTAATCTTCTGTTGATGAAGAACATCTGTTCAGGACTTCTCTGACTTGATGTGCAATTCGACTCTCCGTCAAATACTCTGCATTGGGCACCTACTTGGTGAACCATAATTTGATAGACTGTGGGCCACTGGGACCCCCCCTCCCCCCTCCCCCCCTTGGGAGTTTATGCCACTATATTTTTCAAATAATAGATCATATTTGCCATACAAATTCACTTGTTACCGTAAAAAAAGTGTCATTTAAAAGAGTTATGGCCCTTTGAAAAAATTGAGTTGAGTCCCCTTGTAAAAATGAGACAACATTTCTGTCAAAGGCTCTAGAGCCCTAAATCTTTATTGAAATATATGCAAATTGGGTATCAAATTGAAGGAAATTTAATATACTATCAAACTGTGGGCATTAGTTCTAAATTGGTTTGAATAATATAGATTCAGAAAGAGTTGAAACCATTTTTCAGCAATCTCATGAGGCGACATGTATGCACTGTTGGGATACTCGAGATGACAAAACATGGCCATAAAAAAAAGCAGTTTCAGTGAAAAAAAAATCAGCACTGAAAGCAACAATGGTCCAAGCCCTAACAACAACCACTTTCACATTTCTATGTCAGAGCAAAAATTTAAAGTGCAGAAAACCCTCAAATCTCTTTGCACTTTTGAGATACCGGTATTGGAGACATTCGTCATGGCCTTCAATTAACATTAAATGATAATCATTTTAAGTCAATATAAGTAAAATCAGACTCAACCTTTACTTGTGGAAAAGATGGAGTAAGCAGATATAAGCAAAGGTTTTCAACCCATAATGTTATTGCTTTGTTCCTTAACTTGACAGCTTGCATTGCTCACCGCTTATCACATACCATCCTCATCATGAGTTGCAATATCCTCTTCGTCCTCTGAGGAGTCATCAAGGAAATCACTGTCAAAGCTATCATCATCATATGTTTCTTCATCAGTTCTGGTGCAGATTTCTTCAGTAACAATGTCATGCAGCTCATCTGGAATGAAGGCATCCTTAAACCACTGTACTTCCAGTTCATTTGCTGAGTTTCTCTGCCATCCATTATCTTCTGGTTTTGGAATGCTTGGATTCTGGAACACTGCATTCCTCCAAATTAGAGTTTGAAAGTTGGCTCTTAATATGTGGAGTGACAACACTTGACTACAAGGAGGCATCTGACATAGATCAAGTCCACCATTGCATAAGATGGCACCTTTCTTTCTTTTGAAACGCTGACGAACTATGTCATGTCTGGCTTTGTCCACACTTGTGCATGAAGTTTTGCCATACAGCTTGCACACAAATGACTCTAACTTGAGGCAATCATTTCTTGAAACAGTTGTTGATGTTCCAAATCTGGAGAATAGAATTCTCAAATCTTCATCTCTTTGAATAAGTTTCAGAGCTTTGAGCTTTCCTTGCCCAGAAAAGCAACTTGCCTGTGAATGCATGGACACCAATTAAGGCATCACACATCTGTTTAGACAAAGTCTTTGCTATCTGGGAGACATTGATTTGTCGCCTGTTGTTTCCACAGCCAGTATAAAAAATCAGGGTCTTTCCAATAGTATCAGAGAATGAAAGAAGAAGTAAGAAAACATCAGTATCTGGTGATCTGACAACAATTGTTTCACAGTTTGATTGACGGGAGGCATATTGACAGTGCAGTATGATCCGCGTGTCTGCCTCTTCCTGTGATGAGTTGAGATCTGGAAAAGGTACAGCTATTGTAGATTCATCTGAGTGACTGTAAAGTAAGGTGCATTCTTCTTCACAGACAAAGAACACTTCCCTGTTTCTCAGTTTTTTTGCATATTTGTCACTTTCCCATTCCTTGAGGAGAAATCTGATCAGGGATCTTTTGTTTTGATTACAGTTGAGAAATGATTTCCAATGTCTAGGCACTATGGTTGCAGATCCTCTTACCAAGCATGCATTGTCTGCAGAAGATCCTCTCCTAAGTCTCTCACAATTTTTGATAGAATCTTCTATGTAAGTGTCAGTTACAAAGTGTACACAAGCTGATTGAGGTAAGGATGAAAATGTATGAGTGGCTATTTCACCAAATGTACTTGGGATGGCTGTCAGTGCTTGTATAAGTGCGTTTCCATCAATAATGTAAGCAGTGTTATTTTTCTTTGCATAATCCTCAAACATTAATGAGTTCTCAGGTGTGAGCTTGTGCATGAGAGTTGCCTTATTTGTCTTCAGAAGTGAGCCATCTGATGAAGCCAGTGACCATGGAGTAGGTGTTAAAGGATATTGAAGGACTTTTTGAAGGTCAATATTGTGCTCTTGTGATAAAACAAGAAGCTGGCCAAATAAATTCCTTTGTGCCTTGATTTTGATCACATTCTTATCTCTTTTCAAAGTTGCTACTTTCTTCAAAGATGAAAATGTCTTGGTCTTATTTTTCTGCAATGGCTTGTGAAATTCTACAGTCTTTTCCTTCAGTCTGTTTTCAACAAAACTTTCAAACAATCCTTTCTCAGTTTTTTCCACTGACAAAAGGTCATCAGCAACATCCTCTTGTACTTTCAATCCTGAGGCTAGACTGACCAGACCATCTTCTACTTCAAAGGGATTGATAAATGCTGAAAATGCCAGGAGGGTCTTTTGCACTCTTCTTTCACTACTTTTTTCTGCAGGGTTTAATTCTTTGTGGCTGTCTGTGTCACTACATCTGTTGTTTATCATCTTCAGGGTTGCTGATACATATTCTGCTCGATTGTGTCTTGTCACACTCCAACGGTAATAACCGGGAAGATTCCTGCTAATTCCAACAATGCCTCCTTTTGATTTAGCGTGCTTGTTGATGGTCTGCTCTATGGTCATATCAACTGCTATTCTTCCTGCAGGCGTCCTTGATCTTGAGACACTGAAGCCATTATCCTGTAACAATTCTTCTGCTCCTGGGTGAGAAAGACTCAGGTTGGCAAGAGACACATAATACACACTGAGGTACCTTGCATAGTTCTGGTGGTTCATGGTAAAAGGCAGTGGGCAGAGATCCTTCAAACAGGATACATGAAGACTAAAGTTGTTGGTCATTGTGGCTTGCACAAACTGAAGAAGAAGCCAAACTCTGTCCATGTATTGGATCCAGTACTGTGCAGTTTTCCCATACTTTCCTGAGCGGACATTTTCTTTGAAGGCTTCATACTGAGAAAACAACTCAGCGTACACACCTGACTGAAGAATTTTCTTAGCTGTACTGCTTGACATTTCATTGGTGAGTTCTTTCATTGTCATGAAAGTCATTAGATCTTTGCTGAGTTTCGAGTCTCTGTCCTGTTCAAACTTCGCAAACAAAAGTCTTTCCAGTGCCTCCAAAACTGTCACATGCACTCGCATAGCCCTGTTGTAGTTCTTTCCACTCATAACCCTATCCATAGAGCCATGGGCACATAGCCTTGCTTCTGTCACAATTTCTTCAAATCCAGATCCATGAAGGAGCTTTCCCAAGGCACCAAGATATGACATTATGGTATGAAAGACACCCAAGTGAATAATGACCGTTTTGTAGACCTGTGGGTTTTGCCATACAATATCATATGCTTTCTTTGCTACAGCAAGGTCAAAAGTCACAAATGTGTATGGCTGACCAAGCTCTTGTGATGCCTCCAAAGATATTTGGAGTACTCTCTGTACTGTGGCTGCTTCAGTGATGGGAGCATTGATGACAGGCATATATTCAACAATTGAAGACATGTTGGTTTCATTTACATTTTGGGGGCTTGGAGTTGTTGATGAAAGCCAGCCCTTCCAGCCTGGGAAAAGTTCTCCACCTGAATTCAACTTCATCCTGCAGAACACCCACAGGAAATTTTCTTGATGGAGCTGTCTTTCTTGATCATTTTCTACTGTTGTTGTGGAAACCGTGAGAGAAGGTTCTGCTTTTCCAGTTGCGTAACAAGGTTGAATTTGGTGGGGTTTGAAAGTTGCTGACCTTTTCTTTGTTTTTCCAGTTTTGACAGTTGGTTGCTCCATTATTTTTTCCATGTTTCCTTCTTTTATTTCTTGTATCATAATGCCATGAGTAGAGTGTGTGGTGCCAGATCCATCGATAGTCTCCTCTGTGAGATCGAAGTTATCCCAGCAAAAATGGGTGATTTTTGGGTATGCCAATGCTGCAGAAGGAAGATTTGTAGAACACTCAACAACACTGTCGCACATTGCAGTCTCCAGTTCCAAAAGAGTTGAGTGGGATGCACAATGTCCAAAGCGATTGAGGATGTTTATAACTTGAAAACTTCCAGTTAAATGCCTCATAGTCATTCCCAGAAGCAAATGTTTTGGTTTCTTCCATTGTCCACAAGTGACATTATAACAAATATCTTGAGCCATGGAACGTACAAGTCTTTCAGATCTACTACTTATGTGCCCAGTTCCTTGCTTAGATAGAAGTGCAGTCAAAAATTTGAGCAAAGCAGATGGAAGTTGACCTTCAGAAGATAGCAAATATTCTGATGTGGGGGGCCAAGGCATATGTGAATGATCTTTGAAAGAATCTAGAATCAAACGTCTCAATGTGCAGCAGCTTCTTGCAGTTTTCTTTCCTCTGATGAGGCACTCTCAAATGCAGCTTCAATTGCACAGCCTTTGGGAACTTCATTGGAATATACAAGCTCACTTCGGTAATTTGGTTGCCAGAACTGAACTTTTTCTCCAAAATGTTTCTGTAGCTTCTGCTTCAGTTTGTCTGTTTTGTAGTTTGAAAAGTCAACACACAGGTTCAATTTGAATTGTCACTTCTTTCTTTAAATTTCATGCTTGAATTAATCTGTAAACACATAAAGAAAAGTTTTTTAGGCCACAAAAACTTTTCATTTTCCCCAATGAATAAGATTTAAATTTCACAGTGCAGCAAATCGGGCAGTGTGAAATTCACTCAAAAAACTTTAAATATCTAAAAGTACAAAAAAACCTACTTACATTAAAGGTTAAAAATTTTACAAATATGCGTTGTATGTCCCTGTATTATGCCTGAATTGTTGATTACAAGCTTGCTTTTGTTTATTTTTAAATGAAAAAAAAAAAAAAGCAAATACGTTGTAATAATTTTTTCCAAATGATAGAGAAATTGGCTATCAAAGATTTAAAAACCTTATAAAGCTTTGTTAAATATTGAATGACAAGAGGCAAAAAATAAGAAATGACAATAAAAAGGAACATTTGTTTTAATGTAAAAGAATTTTAAGATGGTAAACAATCATTTTCAGAAGAAAAACTAGTTCAGGAAAAATCACACCCATTGACCTTTCAAGGGCCGTAACTCTGTTACAAGACACTTGAGAAAATGGTAAGACCCACAGAAATATTTGTTGTATGTCCCTTTAGTGTGCCTGACTTGTTCTAGTTCAAAATTCCTCTTGTTTATTTCTTCCTGAAGGAAAGTAGGACACTGTAACCATTTTTTTTCCCAAATTAAGAGAAAATGGCCTTCAAAGATTTTAAATCCTTATATAGCTTTGTTAAATATTGAATGATAAGAGGCAAAAAATGAGAACTGACATCTAAAAAGTACTATTGATTGTATGTAAAACAATTTTAGGATGATAAACAATCATTTTATGCAGAAAAACAAAATCAAGAAAAATCGCACCCAATGATCTTTCAAGGGCCATAACTCTGTTACATGACACTTTAAAAAACGGTAACACCCGGATTTATACATGTACTCAAGAGGTATTGCTGTTTCAAAAAAAATATGTGGCAAAAACTCCCGAGGGGGGGAGGGTTTCACCAACTGGCCTACAGTCTATTGAGCTGGAAGATAAGAATGGGGTTTAAAAAGACTGGAAAAAAATGAATCAGACTCAGATGAGAGGTAGGGTTTATGTACAATTTACTAATCATAGGAAAAACATCATAAACAATAATTAAAAGTCAATTTAGACGCCTGGCACTTGTCTATCATATTAATAGAGTGCAATCCAATGCATCATTTATTATCACTTCATAAGATTTTACTATAATATATACTCAGACTGCACCTATCGACTAAAAAAATGTGCAGACCCTATGTGTATTCCAGCAGGTAAGGCATACCAACTGAGGCTGTTACTTAAGGTTCATAAACCTATATTTTTAAACATGCCTAGCATTATTGATAGGCTTTGTAGAAATAGAGAGGATGTTGCATCAAGCATGGTTGAAACGATGATAAAAAAATTGTTGAGAAACACCTGGAACAGAAAGGGTCCATTGAAAACACAATAAAAATTCTCTCAATTCATCAATTAGAAAAGTCTAGCTCTTTGTACGTGTGACCTCCCTCCAGCATAAAAAAATGCAGTTTCAGCAAAAGATCATGTTAGTCCGACAGTACGTAGATCTGGGCGTCATTAGGAAATGCCTCTGTAAACACGTATAGACTCCATCTTCTGTAGAGGGGAAGAAAGAGGGAGCGACTAGATCAGAAACTTATTTAATAAGTAATTGCCATTTTTTTCTATAGCAAAATTTATTATTCTTACTTATTATGCTAGGCCCAGCCGTGACAATTTAATAAGACATGAAGTAAGAAAATAGATTCTTACATTTAAGTGATCTCCTAGAAGAACTAGATTATACATGTATTCTAGATTTAGCTCTATATCTAGTCTAGGTTAAGTCCAAGCAGGTACCACAAGCGATCGCCCCTCGCGGGTAGAAAAGCTTAGGCCTCAAGAGAATCTGACATTTAGATCGTTTTTATGAAAAACATATCTCTGGAACTACTGACGATTAAAAAAGAATTTAAAGAGAGGTGAGTGATGTGCTTAATCTGGGACTGGACATAATTAATACATAGGAAATACAAAAAAAAAAAAAAGGGTCTTAAATAAGCAATGCATGCATACTTATGTGTTGTTATTATTAGAGGCAAAAAAGATGTGCTGAGATAAAAGCGCTTTACCTTGACAGCAACTGTTGATTGACTTTGAAACAAGTCTGTTGCATGCACAAAGGCCTTGCACTTTTCAGAGATAAAGTCCATTTCTACTTTGATTTGCATTCTGACATCCGCAGACAGGCCAGCCAGGTATTGGAGTGAGTCACATGGGGTGGGCTATCTCTGCTTCAATAAACCCAAGGAAGGCATCCATGTTCTCTCGGTGGTACTCGACTGCATCATACCAGCAGTTCCATCTATATTGAAATAATAAAGGACATTAACAGAATTAGAAAAAAAATATAATAATAAATGTCCATGTGCCTTCCTTATTCTGTATTTATGCCATACTTTTAACTCACTGACTGTCAAAGCCAAACCTGCTCCAAGCTTTTTTTTTTCCACTTTAGTTACAATATTACTAAAGCTGCATTTGGGCATTCAAGATTAAATGTAGTAAACCTAAAAAGAGAAAAGGCAAATAAAATTTTAGAGAATAATCACAATAATCATTTTTAGAATGCGAAATTTGCGATATATATACTTCATGTATGTGGGAAATAAATATCTGGAACGAATTTTTAACAGAAAATCAATCTTTTTTTTTCAGAGAAAAAACTGCCACTCATGAATAATCAAGTAAATATGCAAACAGCACTTACCTTGTACCCACTAGGTTAGGGGCCAACTTGGCATCTTTTCGGGGTCCGATTCCTTGAGATACCGAATGTAGCGTGCTTTCTTGGCCCCAGCATGCCGAAATATGGCTGACTTGACACATTTGTTTGTCTGCACGAATGGCTTCCGGAATGACTCTCCCAATAAGTTCATGATATGTGCTATCACACCTGAAATAAAAGTACATGTTCGTCATGAGCTTGTAAAATAAAAGAGACCAGGTCACAATTTCAGCGCTTCCACCCTCCCGGCAAGACTACTTAAACTTCTTTCATCTGTGGAAGAAATTAGAGACATGTAATTAGGTGTGGCAAACAAAAATTTGAAAGATTTAAGAACCCTTCTATTTTAGTTTAAATGGATTCTTCTCTGCAAACCATGAAAAATACTTTTTAAAGCATCAAAATCGGTTGATAAATAAACTTTTAGTGAATTTTTTAAATTCTTGCAGACCCCAAAAATTGAACGGCCGCGCGTAATCAGGTTGGAAACCCATTTTTAAGGGGCACATCTTTCAGAATAGCTTAAATAGATAGACATCTCTATTGATTTTGCTTACTACCCAAAAAGTACTATGGGATTTAAAGTTTTGCAGGCCATATTCTGTATATTTTTGATAAAAATAACACTCTAAACACGTCAAATTTCACAAAAACGCAAGAAAATTTTGCATATTTTATTCAAAATTACCATTTTTGGCAATCGTCACAAACAAAAATATTACTTTCTCAATTAATGGAAATCAAAGACAGCCACATAGAGAGTACCGGTACACCTAATTTTTTTCAGGGTGTTAAGATACAGTGCACACCTGATATATCGACATAAAGGGTTCCAAATGTTCTATGTCGATATAAGAGAAAGTCGATATAAAAGAAATCTATATTAAATCACATTTCTACACACTAAAAAGAGGTTTTGTAGTAAACTCCACAAAACAAGGATTTTTGTTCATGGGGGACAAATACATCTGGTTCATATTAAGCTCAGTCAGTTACTTCCCTTGGTTTGAAAAAATCTGCAAAACTCTCCCATCCAATACTTACAAAAATTTTTGCTCATCATTTATTTATAGGCCCTTAAAAGGGCCGTTTGAGGTGATGCTTAATTTTTAACCCCTTGTCAATCGCACCGTTTTCTAAACCCTTTGAAAGAAGTCAAGAAGCGACTTTTGTTTCAAGTTTGAAGAGCTTATTTCTTCCACCTTATCCTCAACTGTGCTCAAATGACTAAAGAGACAGTCTCCCTTTTCTTGTTGGGCTGCAAATCGCCTAAGAGTTGCTATTGCAGCCCTTGCCTCTCCTACTGTAACCCTCCTCTCAGCCTCATCCTGGGACTTCATTTCTTCATCTGACTCGGACTCAGGGCAGTTCTGAGACTGGACAATTTGAACCAACTCAGACACTGACATCTCTGCAGTTGTTTCTACATTAACATCTATAGAGACAAAATCTTGGGCTGTTGTCTGCAGAAATGTCACACCTGCCAGTGATTCCATGGCATTCTCCAACTCATCTGTCTCAGTTACAAGTGGAGGGTCTTCTGTTGCTGTAACATTAACTTCCTTGCAGAACCCAGCATGACGAAAACAGTTCTTTATCGTTTTCTCTGTGACCTTGTCCCAGGCTAACCTTAGGTCGCACAGTGCGTCAAGTACTGATATTCTGAATGTCTCAGAAGTAGTAGGCTCTGCAGAGACTGTTGTCATCTTGTCCTTGATGTGGTCGAGGTATTTTCCCACAACTCAAACCCGGTAGTGATGCTTGAGGGAATTAATTATTCCCTGATCTCATGGCTGCAGATGACTTGTCGTATTGGGTGGCAGGAAAACAAGTTTGATGCTCCTCAGGCCATCAATATGTGGATGTGCTGGGCAGTTGTCAACTACCATGGCAACAGATCTGCCTTGAAGGACGAATTTCCTGTCCAATTTCCTGAGCCAGTTCTCAAAAATAGAGCTAGTCATCCATGCCTTTTTATTAGCTGTGTAGTCCACAGGCAGATTTTTCACATTCTTCATACATCTTGGCCTCAGAGATTTACCGATAACAACAAGCGGCAGTTTCTCTTTGCCAGACATGTTTGCGGCAACCAAAGCTGTCATCCTCTCCTTAGCTTTCTTTCCCCCTGTACACTTTTCACCCTTCAAGGCAAGCGACTTGTCAGGCAAACATTTATAGAAAATGCCTGTTTCATCTGCATTGAAGATGTCGTCCTCTCCATACTCATTTAAGAGAGAAGGCAAATCGTGCTGTTTCCATGCATTTGTGACTGTGTGGTCTACTGCAGCCGCCTCTCCACTGACAGTCTTGAGAGCAATGCCATGACGACGCTTGAAACGCTCTATCCACCCTACACTGGCAGTGAAGTCTGTTAAACCTAACTCTGAAGCAATAAGCTCAGCCTGACTGGTGAGCACAGGATTAGAGATAGGAGCGCTCATTGCTCTGGCTTGCTTGAACCACAGGAACAAGGCTTGATCTATGTCCAATTTCTCTGTTGTTCTCTGTCTCTTTCTGTCAGGTTGAAATTCAGCTGTCAGACCAGGTCTCTCTAACTTGGCTCTATTTTTCACAATGGTGGATAGGGTATTGTGAGGAATACCGTATTTTCCCGCTATTTCTTTCTTTGTTCCTTGTTTCTTGTCCACATCAGCAAGCAGTTGAAGTTTAGTCTGGATGCTGAGATTTTTTACGAGTTTTCTTCTGGTCAGACATTCTTGGGCAAGACAGTACCGGCAGGTTAGCTAGATGCGAAGATTTGGTGTAAAATATTTTACCCGTGTGCCTTTTATTTTTTGCTATTCGGTGACCCGGTTGGTTAGTTGATTAGTGGGTGATTATTAATTCCGTTCACTCTTGTTTAAGGTTATGTAGAAAAAAAAAACAAAAAAAAAACACATTCTTTCATGGTTAGGATAGGGATCCTATCTATTGGGTTAGGTTGTGGAGTTGTCTCCTCTTCTTCAAGATTTGACTCCGCCACGGTGGTAAGTTGTGTTAGTGTGCTACTCTGGTTCTGTTTCTATTGCCCTCTGCTCCAATGAGTCACGAGGGAGGCACTCCACACTTTCCCAGCCCAGAATGGGCCGACCATGCCACCTTCCCTTAAAGTGTCCCCGCCCTATGGTGGCTCGTTAGTGGTGTTATGTTATTCCTGTCGGCTATTCTAAGGCCGTGGATGGTTATGTGGGGTGGGTCATTTCGCGGGTGGTATTGCGTAGAGTCGTAACTCATTTTTGGCAACTTTTCAGGAAGGCCAAAAAACTGTCTCATTTGTTTATTTTTTGCTCAATTTGTCTAAAATTCAAACATAAGATATCAAAAATGCTTTCCTTTAAAGATGTCAAGTTTTTTTATTGTAATCATGACCGATTACACTGTGTACGACTTACGACCTTTTGCAGCAATAAAAGTGTTTTTTAATACAGTCGTAACCCTTCTTACGATCACATTTTCTAGATTTTTGTGGATTGCATAGAGTAGTAACTAGACTTACGACTTTATGCAAACGAAAAGTCTTAACGACTAAGTGAAAGATGTACACTGTGTATGAAGATACGCCAGAAGTTGGGATTTTTTAAAATTTAAATTAGAACTTTAATTCAAGAAAACATCAAAAACAGAAATATTGAATTACAAACACTTATCATTGGTACAGCCTAAAAGAAATCTTACAAGTTCAGGGTCTTTCGCCACATTTCGTCAATATGAAAAAGCTATAAGAAAAAAGACATTTGAAAAGGCAGTAGAATGCAATAACCACATCGTTCGTCTGTAAAACAATTAAGAAAAAGAAGTGAAAAAACACATTCTATTTTCCTTATTTTTTTTTGTAAAGTTATAAGGCACAATCAAATCATTAAACGTGTGAGACGATTATGCATCAACGAAAACTACAGAGAAATGAACTTTAGGCTATATGCCTTCATCAGTCAAGACATTATGAAACGATGCATAGTGATCCAAATTCAAGTCATAAAATAAGTCAATGCTAAAATAAAAAAAATGTTGCTGAGCCTATGTGTATGTCAATATTTTTAAAAGGTAATGTAAGAAAAAGTTTAATTGTATATAATGCCATGTTTCGAGCACATTTAACGTTCGTGCACTGTTTTAGGTTGTAGTTTTTATCTGGATGGGTGTTTCCATAATTATAATCATAACTTTTTATTTCTGATTTACGTAGAAGACCCAAAAGCAATCAGTTGTCGTAGAGGAAAAATCAATAATGGAGAGACTGATAGAAGGAATGGTGAATAGAAGGGACTAAAAGCTTATCACAAAGAGTTTTTAAATCATTTACTTTGTCTTTGTCGATTTCCAGGTAAGAATCGCGAACGGGTTTCAAATGGGTTTCACTAAGCTCTGGCAAAGTTACTTTTTTGCACCATTTTGAACTTAAATCTAAATTAACCGAGTCATTTTCATCATAGCTATATGACATATTTATAATATTGGGTGTTTCTCATTCAACTGATATCTTCCACGCAAGTATCACAACAACGAGGCAATATATTTGTTTCTGTTTTGCCCGGTGCAGGCATCTGAATATAGGGAGATTGAAGTTACTTCTGTTTCAGCTTTTCCCTTTACAAATTCAAATAAACACGAGCCAACTTCATTCGAGCCTCACTTGGCGATACGCTCGTTCCATATGTTGTTAACTCCCAAATCTTGTCCATAATCAAATATTGTCAGGTTGTACGTATTTAATTTCCGTCGGTGAGAAAAGCCTTTGGAGTAACCTTTAGGTGTAATTAATACATCTTGAAGGTCAAACACAGCAGCAGAAAAAGAGGAATCGTGTTTAGCTCTCATTTTATCATTTTCCTTTTATTGCCTCTTGAAACTTCATTCTGTAATGCTTCTCATACTCTGTTTTCATCTCTTCTTTGTTTGGAGAGTTATTATACATGGTGCAAAAGTCACATCTATCCTTTGATCTTTTAAAAAATCCCAAATTAAACTCTGTGTAAAATATTTTCTTATAAGAAGATTTACTTACAAATTTAGTCTTTTTTTTTTTTTTTCCTCATTGACATAAAGATCGTTAAGTTTTCCTAAATTTAGTTCTGCACTCAAGTAATTGCGACGAGATTCTTTTCTACTATAATGACTCTCTGTTTGAGGGAAACTAGGAATATGTTCTCAACTCCTTCTTTTTCGTCATTATTTTGAACGCATGTAGTTGTACCCCTTTTATCTTCCTCTATGATATCAGTTTTCTTTTTGTACGCAGAGAATAGCATTTTCTCACTTATATGAAGTGTGTAAAAAGAAAGTTTTTACAAACTTCATGTTTATTATCCTCTGCAGAAAGGTGCCATCTATATGATCTTTTTCTACGTGATGTATCCCCCTTTTTGGATTATTTCTTCTTCACTTCTTCGCAGAGACTGTCTTTATTTCTAAAGGTGTGAGTTCAAATTGATATCCAGCGTATAGGGATTCTGCCAGTCTAACAATAAAAGATGACAACAAGTTTTTGTCATGAAACGTTAGTGTAGCCTTCCAATTATCCAAGGGCATGCCCTATAAATCCCTTGAATGTGGATGAAATAGGCAAACACACGATTCCTTTTTTATCAGGAATATCCAAGTGTGCGTCAAGTTACAGCAATACTGGAACATATCTAATGCATCGACAATTGTTGTGAAATATTCATCTTCCAGTTGAATATAAAGTGACCCGAAGTGCAGAGATGTGATTGACACGTCATACTGCTGGCCGTCCACCCAAACTTGTTTGGGAATGTCGGTGACAAGTGGATACTGACTTTCTCCAAGGTTGGTGTTGATGCAGACCCAGTCGCCATTTCTCAGAAGAATTCTGACTAGCGTCTCGGATGTTCAGTCTTTAACGTCCTCCTTTACATTCATTATTAAAAAGGCAAGCGAGTTAAAGGTGCACTACCTGCCCACAGTCCGGTACCGGTCACCGCCTTGGTGGCTGCTTGCTTGCAAGGAAGGTCTGGAAAAAAGTGCAAAGACAATAAAATATTGTGTTATCCTCGCGTGGAGTATAATCATATATCTATAAATGTATGTTAAACTTAAAAGCTATTCTAGGTATGGGAAGATAAAAGGAGATTACTGTTATTGCTGCAGCACCTGTGAAAACATTCACCCAGTTATTTTTTAACTCTATTTCTTAAACCTTGCCCAGTGGAAATATAACACTCACGGAGGCTACTGTTTCTTTGAGTTAAGTCACAGAAGTTCAAATATTGGGCAACAATATTTGGAACAATTTTGTATTCTTGTGTGTTTCATTCATGGAAGTCATTGAAATCTTTAATATCAAGGCACAATTTTAAACTTCTTAAAAAACTACTTGGGAATTTTATCCTATGACCAAGTCCATCAGTGTCAAGAAATTGTGAATATACTTTTAACATATATTTATAATTTAATTGCTGCACAAATTCTGTAAACAAAACTTACCCCATACTTGGTGAAAAATTGCCACCAATGAATAAACCAATAGACACGTTTGAATTCAAATGAAAATGAGCATGAAATTGATCAGTTGTGCTCACCACAAGACCAGCGAACAAATACTTTTGGATAGACGCTTCACTTTTTATAGATTCGTTCACTTTAATAAGCAAACAAAGTTTAATCTAGTATAATTGAGAATAAAAAAGACTGTCCTGAGTTAAAATAATAACGTTCACTGCAGTACAAGATGATAGTCGTCTGTACTACTGGCAACCACTGACCAACACGCGCTACCGGTACTTCAAAACTTTGATATGCAACATGACCACTCGGTCTCAGCTATAACCTGTGTAAGCGTGGACAGTGACCGTTGGGGTCGACGGCATTACACCAAGGCTGCACGTGTTAAAGATTCTTGGGTTTTACATAGGGTTACTATTAACTAGACCCACTATGTTATTAATAATTGAGGAAGATCTTTAAGGATTAAGAAATTACAAGCTTAATTTTACCTAACGACATTCAGTTACTTTTATCAAAATAGTGAATTTAAGAAATTCATGCCTCTGGAACTTGACATAAACACAAAGTTATAACATTTCTTTTTTTCAAATTCTTTACTTATTTTAAATAAAAAATAGAATACTGTTAGTAGATCGTAAAAAAGAGTACTCACCTAATTAATGAAGACCTTATCTGACTGTCAGTTTGATCCTTCTCAGTTTCGATAGTTGAGTGAAACGTTACAAAGCTAGAAGTCTCGAAGAACCTTTAATCCATTAAAGATCCGGAAGACCAGATTGACCAAAACTGGTCTCCTTGCTGGCTTACATAGTACTCACCAATGCATTTTTACCGCTTTAAATTCGTTGGCGCCCATATACATGGATATTTTTGAGCAATGGACGGAGGTCGTAAGTTTATCATTGCTTTTCTGTGCGTTAAATGCCGGATCGCGATTTTTCGTTTTGAATAAGGTCGTAAGCAGTGTTACGATGCTCAAAACATGCAATTGTCTCATAGCGTTATTAAAATTCGATTTGAATACAGTCGTAACTTGACACACGACCTTTTCAAATAAGAAATGCAAGCATGCTTCAAAACTTGTTCGTCATTGAATAAAGTCGTAACAAATGTTACTACCCTTTACAAACATTATTTTTCTCTTCGAGGTTGTAAGTAGTGATACAACTTTATTCAATGACAAAATATTTTAAACTGAACATACTACCTTAGCATTTTTATCAATATCTCGGCCATTCTTGGCGCGAAAGGTACAGGACCAAGATAGAAAGATGCAGAATTAAGAGAAGTATCAGGTAGAAAAATATCTCGAAATCGCCCAAAATTGAGTTACGACCCTATGCAATACCACCCGCGATTTGGTCTATTGGGTTAGGTGTCAGTTTCTAATCCTATTCTGTTGGAGATCTTTGCATCCTAAAAATAACGGGTCGTCTATTCCTACCTGTTACTTATCGCGGGACGAGGGGAAAGAGAGAACATATAACAACAATAAAATGAATTTTTTTTTTTTTACCTTAAAAGGACAAAAATAAAGTAAACTAAAATCGATGATAGTCTTTCCTCTCTAATTCTCTTTGTTCCTGTGGAGTAAATTGCAGATTAGAGGTTAATTAGGGGATGTGGGGTTGGGTTTTGGTTCTCTGTCTTCTGCTCGTACTCCTGTGGAAAGAGAAGAGTGCTGTGTTATCCTGGATCTTGTTCATTTCCTGTATTTTTACTCTATGCCTCTGAGAAAATAGGTAACTAATAGATCCTTAACTCTTTAAGGTGCAAGTTTCCTGTCGGCCATTTTGTTTCTCAGGTTCAACTTCCTGACAACAGAAGTGGGCTTGGTTTGTTTAGATTCTTTTGGGCTTTGAGAAGCAAAAATGGGTGCCTCTAGAAAAAAGCCTATAAAATATTTATTTTCACACCTATGATCTTGAAACTTTCCACAATTAATTTAAAGAGGATCGGCAATATGACTATGGGCTGCTTTTCTTGATTTTTTGGCTATTTTTTTTTTCACCTGACCAGTTATTAATATACTATTTTGAGTGCACTATTTAGAGATCCACTTTATTTCTGTTGTTTTATATTAATAATTGATATTATAAACTTTTATAAAAAAAAATGCGCTATAGATGTTATTGTTCTTTCTGTTGTGTTTGTGGGTGAATTTTGTGTCATGAGGAAGTTGGTTACTAGTGTTAGCAGATAGATGACATACAACTTACAAGAGGAAATGATATGATTGAATAAGAAAGAGTTTAATGACTGGACATATTTTTATCAGTCCCCTATACTAACAAGATTTCATTCATATCAAAATGAAAGGATTTTCTATCCAGCCTACACCAGGACTGGATTTAGCAAGACTTTGAGAGGTCTGGAAATTAATAGATTCCATGACTAGTGAAAAAAAAATAGTAGATTGTGATCATGAGAACCACACAAGTAAACTCAAAGAATCAACTAGATCTAGATCTTCATGTGTTGACTGAACTGAAGTGTGTTATAAACAGAAAACTGTATAGGAAAGCACATTCAAAAACGTGGACACGAAAGAGGCTGACAACAGAACAAAAACAAACTTAAAAAGTATTGTGCATGCTGGATAAAAAAAAATAACTAACTGTGACAAGACAATAGAAAAACTCAACTTACTTTTGGATCAGTTTTGTTTAATTAATCCTTGAAGTTGAATTTCACTTAAGTTGAAATTCACAGTCACAACACTGTATTCATAAAATTTATACACAAAGAAAATTACTGGCACTCACAACATTTATAATAATGAAAAAAAATTAAAGGTAGTAAAAGGCACAATGACTAACACAATATTAAAATTAAGTTTTTACGGATAATAGAATTATTGAGAATTTTGAACGATTGCAATGCCAGTTTCATGGTACTTGCCGAAACATATTCTCTTACAAAGAGCCACCTTACAAAATTTGCAGTGAAAACTGGTTTCGACAGGGTAGCCTTTAGGAGTTTTTTTCCGTTCCATAATGCACAGTATGCACTGTTTTTTGCGGCCAGAAATTTTCTCAATCACATGATGTCGTATTGTCTCTGGCCGCACAGGTGTTGCACGGGTGGCTTTTCTGCCCGGGAGCTTCCGGGATGTGAAACCATTTAAAAGTCCTTCTGCAACATCTGCCGTGAACATCATGAGGTCGTAGCTGTTCGGTATGTCGTAATCATGTGGCGAATACTTCCATACGACGAATGCATTGTATATGGAGGCACTGATCAAATGCCAGACCAGATACCTCCACCATTTTTTGCCCGCTCGGCCTACTGGATAGTAGGACTGCTGCTGGTCAAGTTTGTCTACACCCCCCATAAATCTATTATAATCAATAAGGGGATGAGGACGTCCATCAGCAGCAGGCCCCATCACCTGATTAGTTGATATCAAAGTGATGGTTCTCTTGTCTCGGTATGAGGTGGCCACCAGGTTACCTCTCTGCATTTGACGCAGCTCACCCCTTGTTTTCAATTTTAGCTTTACAAACGGAGGCAGGCCTTTCCTGTTTTGCAAGATGGTGCCACACAAATATGTGTTATGAAGAAGTAAATGCGTAGCCAAGTCCACTGAATTAAAAAATCTGTCTACATACACATGATGTCCCTTCATGAAATGAGGCCGACACAATTCATCAACAACCTCAAATCCGAGGGGACGCCTGGGATCTACCCTGCTGGCTTTTCCTGTGTAAACATCGTAGCCAAGACAGTAGCCGAGGCGTGCGTCGCTGACTGTCCACACTTTTATACCCCATTTTGTGGGCTTCGCCGGCATGTACTGCTTGAAAGAAAGTCTGCCTTTGAAACCCACCATGGCCTCATCCACACTAAGCTCTCGCTGGGCTTGGAAATGGGCACGGAATGTAGCCTGAGTTGTGTTAATAATGTTTCTAACTTTGAACAGGGGGTCAAATCCTTGTTGACCGCGGGTGGGGGCATTTGCTGTATCTCTACAATGGAAATACCGGCTAATATTTTTGAACCGATTAATGGTCATGATGCTGGAGATGAAGGCGTCGTGAAAACGTTTATCCTCACTCCAGTACATCCAGAGCCGGGGCCTGCCGCGAATCCCAAACATAATCTGCATGCAGAGGAAGGCTCGCATTTCCTCCACGCAGGTGTTGTACCAACTGCTGTTGGGTGAAACAGCAATGCACTGGGCTGCATACAGATTTGTTTCTGCCACAAGAGTCTCAACGGAATCATCAGAAAAAAAAAATTCAACGGACAAGCAGAGGCATCCAGATTGTGGCGTGGTCCAGGCTACTCCACAAAATTCTGCAACGTGATGTTTGCTGGCTCAGCGCTCCAATCATCTGCTGCAGCAGGCACAGGTTCAAAACCAGCCTCCATTTCTCCCTCAGATCCAGTATCAGTCTGAGAGCGAAAAAATAAAAACCATGAATTAGAACTTCATAATATTTTTTTTATTTCTGGTTGTGGAAAGTCTTAATATTTCTTCATCTCTGGTTGTGTAAAATTTGTTTTTTTCTTTCTTGAAACAATATTGATTGCCCTTTGTAAAAGACCAATGCAGCTGTGCTCTTATTCCTAGCAATTATGCTAGAAAGTCAAGAGAGAGAGAGAGAGAGAGAGAGAGAGAGAGAGAGAGAGAGAGAGAGAGAGAGAGAGAGAGAGAGAGAGAGGTGGAGGGAGGATTCATCCCTATCAAATTTTGAATTGATTTTGAACAACAAAAGTGAGGATAATGAATAAATTCAATTTCTGAATTCAAAACTCATTTAGATCTAGATCTAGATAAGAGTTTACATTTGCTTGATCAAGTCTTATTGTTCATTCCAACACCACTCATCTGGAATCTAGATCCAGAATGTAATCTAAGCCTTTATAGTCTATCTAGATCTAGCTCTAGATTGTAGAATCTAGATCTAAGTTACATTCTTGGACAAATCTTTACCTCATCTCTAGATTTAGTCTACTTACCTCAGAATCGTCTTCTATTCCAGTCATTTCAACATCTGACTCGTTGTCGAGCTCCGTGTCGCTTCTTTCTCCAACTCTTTCTTCTTCCATGATGATGAAAATAATGGGTTATATAACTAAAATGTTGACGCTAATTAATCTGAGTCAGGAATGTAAACTGGAATGTGTTGATGCGCATCGAACAAAGGAATGAATCGAAGTGAAGGAGAAAGCGTCAGTGCTTTGTCTGGAAGAATCTCGCTGAAGACCCGTATTTTTCTAAACCTTTCACCTTTGTTCCTGTGCTGGAAGCCCCCACATGAAGGGTCAGTAATCTCCAAAAATATCTCAGGATGACGTTATGGTTTATTTTAAGACTCTAAATTAAGATGGGAACCCTTTGTAACTAAAAATAAAGAGGGGTGTTTCGTCTTTGCGTCACGGCCGGGTACGGCCGGCTTGTGCAGTAACGATGGCCATTAAGTTGGACCGGGTTGGGCCGGCTTAAACCTTAGAGCTGCTTT
This sequence comes from Elysia crispata, assembly GCA_033675545.1. Classification (NCBI taxonomy): domain Eukaryota; kingdom Metazoa; phylum Mollusca; class Gastropoda; family Plakobranchidae; genus Elysia; species Elysia crispata. The sequence continues at coordinate 242,615 of JAWDGP010003786.1, forward strand.
TATTTTCGGCCGGGTTAGGCCGGTTTAAATCTTAGAGGGTTAAGTAAAAAGATAACAATAAAGGGACAACAAGGGAACAACAAGGTGACAACGAAGTGACATATAACTCTTACACTATCTCTTCTCCACGGTTGGTAGTATTTTATTTTATTGATATTGGGCTACAATGTTATTGAATTATCATTACATCACAAACAAACACGGCGACTCGCACCAAGGACGAATTCGCACACATTCTTTTCCGAAGATTGAAAGTAATTTTACTTGTTCATTACAACATTGGTTACACCTCTTTCCTATTTAACAAATGTCTAGATTTTACCAGGCAAACCAAATAAACAAACAAAGACTTTCTTTCGTCGAAGACCATTCGTATTTTATTGGGTGATTAACTTACATTTTATTTCTTTTTACTCCTTACTCTTGGTTTCCTACATCTGGATTTTTTGGAGGGAGGCTGTGTCTACTCCCAATTTGCGCTCCATCTTTGGATGTTGATCGAGCAGATGGTTTTCAGGTTAGTATTAGCATACTGTGCATTGTGATGCAGTTGCTTGAGGGTTAGTTCCCATACTAACCGTCTGTATTTGTGTACTAATTCTATTACCTTTGGTGTCTCTTTTCCAAAGTTTGGGAAGATGTTTATTAGTATGATTTTTAATATGTCCCACTCTGCTATTGTTGACATTTCCTTGATCTTCCTTTGTAGCTCTAACCTCGCGCCTTTCCATACCTTACACAACCCATACATGTGAGCTTCTGTCTGTTGGTCCCTGCAGAATGGACATCTCGCTCCTATCTGTATTGGGGTTGTGTTGTACAACAGTCTAAAGGTGATTTCCTTGGTCCTGTTTGATAGACTATGACTGTGTAGATTCTTAAAAGCCTGCTCTACGTCTACTATTCTATACCTATACATTAGTTTCATTTTTTCGTACAGTGGCTTCTCTGGCTTGGGTTTCGTGTTTCCTATCTGCTCTGGATGTTTGCTGATTGCCTTTCTCAGGTCTTGGTGGAAAGGGCTGTTGATTTTTTTAAAGCAATGAGGTTTCCCATTGTTTAGTGGAGTGAATCTGACTAGATCTAATCCTAAAAAATACTCCACTAGTGGGAACCTATCCTTATTGTCTATCGCCTCTGTTATGTGTTTTATCCTCATTGCTTGTGCTTTTACTTCTATATCTTGGAGCTTTCTTCCTCCCTCCTCATAATCCATTGTCAATTCTCTATTGCTTATCCTTCTTGTTGTTTTCCTGTTGAGGAAGGGCCAAACTATTTTCCTGTATTCTCTGAAAAATTCTGGAGGAGGTCTGAATATATTTAGTTGATATAGTACCTGAGGAACTATCTTGCTATTTACTATTCTTGCTCTTTCGAATATTGTTGTATGTTTGTTTTCATATGCTTTTACTTGGTTCTCACATTTCACCAGTAGGTCGTCCCACGATTTGATTGTGGTTTGCTCTTTCTGGTTTGTGAAATGTAACCCATATATCTTCATTTCTTCTACTGCTTTTAGCTTTAGCGGAGGGGATTGCCTGTTGTTGTCCGCTCCTATGTCCATGATGTTTGTCTTGGCAATGTTGATTTTGTTGCCACTCGCTTCTCTAAAATCCTCAAACTTTCTTATAAATTTTGAGGATGGAGCTGTCTTTTGTTGTTAGCATCATGGTATCATCTGCAAAGGCCTTGCCTTTCTGTTCTCCTCCTCCCGGTATTTTTATTCCTTCTATTTCCTTGTCTTGTCTGATGCTTTCTAACAGAGCTTCTAAAATGAGGGTGTACAGTAGAAGTGACTAACTGCATCCTTGCCTCACTGATCTCTATAAAGTGAACTCCTCACTTATTTCTTGATTTACCATTACCTGACTACATGGTTCATCGCATAAGATTCGAACCCAATCCCTGACGTACTTGCCTATGTTACTCCTTTCTAAGACTTTATGTAGAAAAGAGTGCGACACTCTGTCAAAGGCCTTCTCCTGATCTAAACTCAAAATTCTAGCCGGTACTCCCTTAACGTTGCAATATGTGATAATCTCTCTGATGTTTTGGAGATGGTTCTGTATTTTGCGCCCCTTCACTGCGCACTGCTGGTCTTCATTTACCAGTTTGTGCATTTCTGGCTGTATCCTTCTTGTTAATATCTTGCTTATTATTTTATAGTCTGCATTTAACAATGAGACTGGCCTATACTTGCTTACTTCCGTCCTATTGTTTGGATCTTTTGGAATTAGCGTTATGTATGACAGCTTCATCTCTTGTGGAAGTCTGCCTCTCTCTACTGCTTGGTCCGCAACTTTTTTCAGTATGGGGACCAGCTGGCCCTGAAAAGTTTGGTAGAATTCGTTGGTTAGTCCATCAGGACCTGGTGACTTATTTTTGTTTAGGTTCTTTATTGTTGTGGCTATTTCGTTTTCTGTGAAGGGAATTTCCATCTTTTCCTTTTCTTCTTCCTCTATCTTCTTAACATACTTTAGATACTCCTCTTGTTTCCTCTCCGTTTGTAGCCCTTCCTCCGTGTATAGTTCCTTGTAGAATCCTTGGAATGCCTGTTTGATTTCCTCCGGGTTGGTGGTTACTTCCCCGTCTTTCTTTTTAATTTATTTTATGTTTCTGTTCTTATGTACGTTTTGTTCCCTGGCTTGGTTGGGATGTCTTCTTGTTCCATGTCCACCTTACATCTGATTGCTGCTCCTCTGTACCTCTCTTCTTCCATGTCGTCCAGTTCTTTTTGTAACATGGTTCTTCTTTCTTTTTCTCACTCTGTTGTTTCCAGCCTCCTCGTAATCCATTGCGAGTTCCCTTTGGCTTATCCTTCTGGTTGTTTTTTTTTTTTGTTGAGGAAGGGCCAGATTATCTTACAATAATCTTTTAAGAATTTGCATATGTTTAGTTGGTATAGTGCCTGTGGCACTATCTTGCTATTCACTATTCTCACTCTTCCAAAGATTGTTGTTGGTTTATTCTCATAGGCTTTTACCTGCTTCTCGCATTTCACTAATAAGTCATTCCACGATTTGGTTGTGGTTTGCTCCTCGTTATTTGTGAATTGTAGCCCGCATATTTTTATCGCTTTTACTACCTTTAGATTAAGTGGAGGGGTTTGCCTGTTGTTATCTGGTCCGATATTCATAATGCTTGTTTTGGCAATGTTGATCTTGTTGCCACTTGCTTCTCCATATTCCTCAAATTTTTTAATAATTGTGGTAATGGAGCTGTCTTTCTTTGTAAGCATTATCGTATCATCTGCAAAGGCTTTGCTTTTCTGTTCTCCTCCTCCCGGTATTTTAATTCCTTCTATTTCCTTATCTTGCCTGATGCTTTCTAATAGAGGTTCTAAAATTAGTGTATACAGCAAAGGTGACATGCTGCATCCCTGCCTAACCGATCTGGTTAAAGTGTACTCCTCACTTAATTCTTGATTAACTATGACTCTGCTACAGGGATTATCATATAGGATTCGAATCCAATCCCTGACATACTTGCTAATGTTGCTCGCTTCTAGGATTTTGTGGAGAAATGAGTGCGAGACTCTGTCAAATGCTTTCTCCTGATCGAGACTCAAAATCCTAGCTGGTATTCCTTTGACTCTGCAGTATGTTATTATTTCTTTAATGTTATGTAGGTGGTTTTGTATTTTGCGCCCCTTCACTGCGCACTGCTGATCCTTATGTACCAGTTTGTGCATTACTGGTTGTATTCTACTTGTCAGTATTTTGCTTATTATTTTATAGTCTGCATTTAATAATGAGACTGGCCTATACTTACTTACTTCCGTCCTATTGTCTAGATCTTTTGGAAGTAACGTTATGTACGACAACTTCATCTCTTTTGGAAAATTGCCTCTTTCTACTGCTTGGTTCACAACTTTTTTCAGTATGGGGACCAGCTGGCCCTGGAATGTTTGATAAAATTCATTAGTGAACCCGTCTGGTCCGGGTGATTTACCTTTGTTCAGCTCTTTTATTGCTGTGGCTATTTTATTTTCTGTGAAGGGATTTTCCATTTTCTCTTTTTCCTCCTCTTCTATCTTTCTAACATACTTAAGGTATTTATCTTGCTTGTCTTCTGTTCCTAGCCCTTCCTCTGTGTATAATTTTTTGTATAATTCTTGGAATTCTTTTTTTATTTCCTCCCTATTGTTTGTTATTTCTCAGTTTTTCTTTTTGATTTCCTTTATGTTCCTATCTTTTTGTACGTTTTGTTCCCTGGCGAGAAAGTGCTTGGTTAGGATGTCTTCTTGTTCCATGTCCACCTTACATCTGATTGCTGCTCCTCTATACTTTTCCTCTTCTATGTCGTCCAGTTCTTTTTGCAACATAGTTCTTCTTTCCTTTTCTAACTCTGTTGTTTCCAGTAGAGTTAGTATTTCCTTCGTTCTGTCTCTCTTCCTCTTACTTTCTTTTATGGCCAACTCTTGGCTTACTCTCATGATCAAATGCTTGCTCAGGGCATTTATCTATTTCCTCTTTGCCTATAGTTAGTAATCTAGTGATGGCTTCTCTATCTCTTTCTTTTCCCAGTTGCGTGTTGTTCAGCTTCCTGTACGCTGCTTTCCTTTTCTTTCCATCATCTTGATCTCTACCTACTTCTAACACTACCGCTAGGTGGTCTGAGTACTTATGCAACTCCGTGTGGTGGGTTTTGAAGGTGCTATAAGTCTCATGGATGTAAAACCGATCTAAGTTCCGTAGGGTGTGGGTCCTGTTGTCTCGAAGCCTGAAAGTGTGGTGCGGTCCTGACTTATCCAATGACTCTGCGGTGTTTTGCAGCTTGAAACACTGGATTGTTTCAAGTCGGGAGCGAGCTTCTATAGCGATCTCTCTATAATCCACGTTGAAGTCTCCTCCCCAAATCATTTTCTCGTCTTTGTGGAAGTGTTCTAATTTATGATGTATGTTTTTTACAAACTCTCTTTGCTCCTGTTTATTACATGGAGCGTACGTATTTATTAGAGTTATTTCCTGTGATCTATCCCTACTCTTAATTCTTGCTATGGTACACCTTCCTTCTTTGTCCTGCAGGGCCCGTATGCAAGTTGCAAAGTTAAGTTAAAACTTAGTAATTTTTACTCGTTACCCGCTAAGTCGCATTCAAGTGATATGCCGCAGCCTTAAGTTAAGTTAGTTTCTCCAACTTAGAAAGTCCAAAAAGGCCAACTTACGGCCCAAGTTAGAGCTAGCAGTTAGAGACTGGCTACATCGATTTAGTTCTAATACAGTCTTTTAAGATCGCGCGAAAATGTCTGCTGCTGCCGCTTTTCACCACCGTCAGAGAAGATTTTTGAGACGAAATCGGATCTTTCGAGATCGTAGAAATCCTTTGGATGCGTTTGACGATATGGAAATGTTTGAAAAGTTTCGTTTCCATCGCGAAAATATAATGACATTGACTGAGGAGCTAGAGCCTCATCTCATCCAAAATGGACGTAGAGGGGGACTGCTGCCTGCGATCCTGCAAGTGTGCTTGACTCTCCGTTTTTTTTTTGCCACAGGCACATTCCAAGACACAATTGGGGAGATGATTGGTGTTAGCCAGTCAACAGGTAATCAAAGTAAAAACAGTTATTATTAATAACTAACGTTAATGCGTCTAGGTCGTAATCTAGATCTAAATCTAGAAATAGCGCGCCAGCAAGCCCTTTTGCCTTGCACTGAGTTGACGCTTGACGCAGTCATCTTAAACAATTACAGAGATTTAGATTTAGATCAATAGAGTTAGGTGGTCTTCAGTTGATCTTGATAAGTAAGCACATAGAGCTTAAATCTAGACATGGAGTTCAGTCTAATTCTAAATTCCGTTTCGGATCAAGATAGTCTCTTCAAAGGCCAAAATAGAACAAGTTTAATTCTACATGTATATGACATTCACCTTTTGGCTGCCCATTATTTTATAATTTAATCAATTTAAATGCTGAAGAATTCAACAAGGTACCAGAGAGTCTAGATAATACATGTACCTTTATCTAGATATCTAGACCCAATGCCTTTTTTCATTCAGAACTAGTCGGACATCTATAGATCTATGTGCTTTGTTATATTTTTTTTTCAAGTTCTTTATAAAGTTTCATTAGATGATCTACATTTAGTATTGGGGTTAAAATGTAGTTTAATTTTTACTAGCCTGTTGGCCAATGTTTTTAGATATATATATATATATATATATATATATATATATATATATATATATATATATATATATATATATATATATATTAATCAAATTGATACATCATCATTACATGCACTTAATTTGAATTACTATTTAAATGTGAAAATTAATCTTTTCATTTGCTTTTTTTCAGTGAGCCGCACAGTGAGGAGAGTAATGGATGCCCTAATCCAAATGCTTCCACAATACATACACCCCCCAACACAACAGGAGGCTCAACAGCAAAAGGTTGTGTGGATGGCACATATGTAAAAATTCTTAGGCCACATGTGGACGAAGAGGTGTATGTAAACCGCAATAATTTCTATTCTTTCAATGTTCAGGTATCTTCCACACACTATTGTCAAAAAAAAATATAAGACTTCATTTAAATTTAGAGTACTATACTATTATTTCCTACCCAAAGTAGATTGTGATCAATAGCGAGTACATTGAAAATTTGAAGGACTGGCCTAGAAGTAGAAGGAATTGTAATGGCTTACCAAATTTTAAAATGATTGAGCCTTTAATGTGAATAAATCATTACAGTCTGATATTGCGCAAAACTTAAAAAAAAAACTTGATTTATTTTATGGAGCGATATTTCCATTAAAAAATTGGTCTTATTTAGTTTAATCTGCTCAATTACTTTTGGCTAGATAGTGAATAAATCCCAAAAATTTGGGAAAAAAGAAATATATTTTATAGAATGACATTTTCATAAAAAAAAAAATTAAAAAATTTAGTTTATTCTCTTCAGTTTTTTTTTTTACCAGATAGTGAATAAATCACCTTATAATCAATCTCTTTGCAGTCTGATAATGCGCAAAACTTTAAAAAAAAAAAAAAAAAAAGCTTGATTTATTTTATAGAATGGTATTTTCATTAAAACATTTGTTATATGTATTTTGTTGATTCCGCTCAATTTTTTTTTCCAGATTGTCTTTAATGCTGACCTCATTCAGCGCGGAATTATTTTAAGGTTTTCGCGGAATTAATTTTTAGGTAAAATATTTTAGTAGGCCCCGCGAGAAGTTTTGGGTCACTAAAAAAATTTACAGAGAATATATGACAAATTATATACCAAATTGAAGGTAATGAATTGAACTTTTTGAAAAAAAAATAGTTATTAGTGAAAATATGAAGACTGGTATTATTTACATGAGGTGAAAGTCATTGAATACAATTGAACGATAAAAACAAAAATATATAATTTGTCATTCCGGAGAAAAAAAAAAATACAAAATGTAAAGACAGAACTTATTTTTTCATTTCAAATGATTTTGTAACCATTACCCTCATGCATGCTAAATTTTCTTTGATTTGGAGTATAAATTGTTGATATGAGACAATACCTCCCAGGGTGAAAAAAGTTACAAAAAAAAAAAGGGATTACGCTTCAGAAATCAAACAATCAAATGTTTGCATGCAAAAGCAGGAAAGAATTATAACTGAAAGTGAACATAACTAATGACAATTATCAGAAATTTGTAATTGAGATAATTATAAGAACCAAAAAATTATGGGTAAAAAAATGTTCATCTCACCGTAAAAAAAATAATCCAATAACCGCCAGTCCTCAGGTAACAGCTCAGTAGTAAATCCAATAATTGTTAGCCTCAATACTCCAGTCTTTAGGGTTCACCAAAATACTCCAAGGGCTTAGATGATTATTTTTGAGACTACACTAAAAAAGTAAAATTTATGTACACGTATAAAAAAAAAAAACTATTTACAGGTCAGCGCTACACAGTTGACTTAGTTATCCCCACCTGCTCCTGGAGTGTGGTATGCCAGGAAGCAGGTTTTGGGGTGTATGTGTGGCTTGTCAGGGCAACCAGAACAGATCAAATTGGTTCTCTTTCGGTCCCCAGGGCGGCTGCAAACGACGCAGCGGTTGTCTTTCTCAGTGTACATTATTATGTGCTGAATGTGACGAGAAAATCGACATATAGGCTCATCTTTATGTTTCCTGCCCTTTATTCGTTTTGGGGCTGGGTCAGGGTTCTGTCCAGGTCCTGCCATCATCACAGCTGCCCTCTCTAGAAGTTGGTTCATAAGCTGCTCTTTGAAAGGTTTTAGTGGAATGACTTCTGCCCTTTCATCTCGGCTCATGCCATACAAAATATGAGCATTTATTTGAGCCAGCTCCAAAATCCAGTGGAAGATTTTTTTCCACCACTTATGGGTCTTCCTCTGGAACTGACCATAATATGTGATATTTTGGTCAGCCCTGTCACAGCCATTCATGTGTAGGTTGTAGCGATGAATCATCTCGGGCTTCATGATGTTGCGGCCGCGAGGATTTCTTTGGTGGAGCACAGCAGGCTCAGCGTTAGTTGATACAGCCATACAAACTTTTTTTCCCTTTTTATCTCGCCAAGCCACAGCAAGGATATTATCATCATCATTCAGGAAGAATTTACTTTCTTGTTCAGACAATTTGAGGGTCTTTAGTTCAGGAGGAAAACGTCGTCTGTTTGCTTGAACTGTGCCCGTGTAGTTTATTCTTCGCTGAAGAAGATAATCAATCAGATTCCGCGAGGTGTAATACCGATCTGCGTGGACGTGATGGCCTGGTTCCAGAGGGGTGAGCAGAGTCTGGAATACTTTGATGGCACTGTCACTATTAGGATCCATCTCAGGATCATAGGAAGTCTCGGCACCAAAATATATCAAGACGTTGATGACGTACCCTGTTGCGCTATCGCAGAGCCCAAATGTCTTTACATGATACTTTTTGGGTTTACAGGCATTGTAAGTTTTGTGTCTAAAACGCCCCTTCCATCCAATAACCATCTCGTCAAGGGACAAGTTTTCAAATGGATAATAGGCGCCCTGAAATGTTGTGAGAAGGCTGTTCACAAAAGGCTCGATCTTCTCCTTTGACTGGGCTGGAGTGTCACTGCAATGTAGCATAGAGCTGTGGATCAATTCAAAGCGATCTCTAGGGAAAATTTCATGGTACCATTTAGTGTACATGTAGGGTTTTTGAGACCAGTAGTCAACTAACGATGCACGTTTATCAATGCCCATAGCAATGAGGACTGCAAAATATTTTAGCAGTTCTGGCACAGTGATGTCAGTCCAGTTGGATAGTCTAGATCTTTTTGTTGGTGGATTGTTCATTCGAATTTTCACCTGTGCGTACTGGTTGATATTGTTGACAAGTTCCTCCAATATCTCATTTGTCATCAGGGTACTCCAACAATCCAACACTGAGCTGTCCCTGTTCAAATCGCCCTGTATCCCAGGTTGTTTTGTTGGCACAAAGCGAATTCTGTTTGATGTGCCACGCCCCCCGTCAGCTGTTGTCACTTGTCTCCAATTGTCAACCTCTTGCTGTTGTTGACGTGGAACAGCTACATTTTGTCTTCGAGGTCGACCTCTGGGTCTAGCTGCTGATGTTGGCTGCTCTACATTAGGGCTAGACCTAGATGAGACAGTGCTATCGTCAGCTGTTGCCTCCAATTCCCCACTGGAAGTAGATCTAGGGCTAGGATGAGACCGATGACTACCAGTACTACTAGATCTAGATCTAGACCTATCATTCTCCTCTTCTCCTGACCAGTGACTATCAGAACTTGTAACATTATCACTAGGTTGATCTTCTAACAACTGTGATAAAAAATCTCTAGCCTGCTCGGCTGTAAAACGTCTAGGTCTTTCATTAGCCATCACTTCCTTACAGAGCTTCAAAATGAATCTGGCGTCTGACAAAGAAATAGAAGACTTGCAGTTGCAACTGGCGCATTTCAGCAATAACCAGTACCCTATAGGGGCAATTCCTCGATGTAAACAATCTACTTTAGTTTCTCTTCCATCTAAAGAGTGCTTTTTCGCATTTTAGTTTCACCATTTTATTATGAAGTCGGGTTAATCGCCGGCCGCTTGGAGCGGCCGTTCGCGAATTATACAAAACTACCGGCCGCTGACAGCGGCCGTGCGCGTTGAATGAGTTAATAATTGATTGTGTGGCCAGACACCCTGGCAGCTTTCATGATGCTAGGGTGTTACGAGAGTCTCAGTTTTTTGCTGGGATGGAGCAGAGGCCACCTGTGGTTGAGGGTTTGGTACTGGGAGACAGTGGCTATCCTCTCAGAGAGTGGCTGATGACACCTTTTGGTGACCCTGTAGATCACCAGCAAAACGCATTGAATATAGCGCATCGACTGTCACGGGTAACCGTAGAGAGGTGCATTGGCGTGCTGAAAAGAAGGTGGCACTTCCTTCATACCGAGCTTCGTGTTGAGCCTGCGGTTGCCAGTAGAATTGTGTACTGTTGCTGCCTTCTGCACAATAAAGCGGTTTTACTGGGCTTAGAGCCACCTGCCCCACTCCCATTGGAGGAACTTCCTGCCATCCCTGCACATCCAAGAAACGATGGAGAGAGGGCGCGGACAGCAGCGGGTAAAGCTGTAAGGCTACATATTGCCCGTACTCATTTTTAATTTAAGTTTGAATGATGTAGGCCTATAGATATGTATATGTGTGTGTGTGTGTGTGCTTTGTATCATTGTATCCCTTTTTTTTTCATTTTTCCGTTTTTTGAATACCAAAAATAATTTATTTATTCTGAATGTGTTTTACCCCATTACAAAATGTGCATATTTAGCATTCTTTTCTCACATTTCATCACCCCTTGAATGAAGGATTGATTGCTGAAGCACAATGTATGCCTAAAATATTTTCATTTCTTAAAAGTTAACCTGGTAAAACATTTGATAACAATCTAATTACAGTGGGTACATTGATCATTCAAAACATATGAAATGCTTAATACATGACACAAGCAAGTTCACACAACAAAAATTCAGCCAAATGATTTGTTACAAAACACTATGTTAATTTTAAAAATTGAAAAAATATCATCAACTTAGAAAATTTCAGTTTTTTTATTTTCCTAGCTCCCTGTCCAGTTTCTCAATTTCTTTCTTCAATTTGATTTACTGTAATAATGCCACTCTTTCTCTCACTTTATTTAAGGATATCATCCCCCTCAAATACTCTTCCCAAGGTTCATCCCCAGTTACACTTTTGTTTGATTTTTGCTTGCGTTTACTAGGCCTATGTGTATGGCACACTTTAGACGGGCCTGGGGATGGTCCATTCTCCTTCTCCTTGTGTGGCAGGTCGTTTGATATCTCACTTTGGCCATCTTGTGCATTGGCAGCATTTTGAGGCTCCTCTGCATGTTCAATGGCCAGAGGTGAGGAAGCCATAAGAGGAACGTGCTCCATGACTATATCCTCTTCAAAGGGGTCTTAAAATAAAGTAAATTGATATCATCATTAAACAATTGAAAGTGCTTGTCATTTATGTGCATTCATGATTGTATGAATATACAATATACTTCACTAATTTCTTATATAAATACATGAATACACATGTTATAAAAGTTTTGATACCAAAGTGTTTACGTTAATTGTCTCATTATTTGATGCCTAACATGGGTCCCTTGTCACCGTCTTTCAATACTGAACATTTAATTGCTTGATGTAACAAATATAACAGCTCCGAAATTTTCCAAGACCATGCAACAGAAGGCAGTGACTTCCCTTAATTAAAAAGTTTGAGTAACTCAGATACATTAAAAAATATAAAGGGAAAGGTTAGGCAAGGGTAGACATTATCCATAAAAAAAAATACATAAGGGACTGTTTAAAAAAAAATAATGACTTAAGGCATAAATTTTCCTAAGGCATTTTACTTAATCCAGATTCCATTGTGTAATTAGTCTTACTAATATTGGTTATTGAGCAAACAGCTGTTTCCAAGTGTGAATTATTTCAAACTCATGCTTTTGTGGCACAACTGAAAAATGTATAAAATCTCAAACTTTTGGTCAATTTCCAGAGTATTTGTAAATTAAATTAAACATTATTTTCGCATACCTGCACTGTGTCATGTTGAAAGAATATTTTTTATCCCAGAACTTGTCATGGTTGTAAACCGAAATGAAAATGTGGTTTTAGCCATTCACAAGGCAAACAAATCATTGCTCATGTTGGTATTTTATCGTTGAAATTTACACCTACATGTATTTTGTTTGTTCCTTTCTTTTTTAAATGGGCTTTTTTGGGTTGATTGACATTGTGCTTAGATTTGCTTTAATTGCAATAATATTGCGTCACTGTGTTGTCAAAAATAGACTGAGTAATATAAATATGTATATCAAAGAAAAATCTCAGTGATTTGCATGATCAGTGACTTCTCTTTTCATTCAGAGTAAATTAAAAAAAAAAATAATTGAACATTACATTAATTTGTTACTGCTACTAGTCAATCAAAAGTGATAAACTATGAGTTTTAAAAAAATTGAAAAAAAAAAAATGTACCATTTTATAAGTACTTATTGTCAAACTTAAATTTTCGTACCTCATTTCATAGTAACCCCAAAATTTTCACAGATTAAACGGTTAGTGGACCTGCTTGACACTGCTCTCCAATCAAAGAGCTTAAAATTTTGATGTTGCAGTTTGCTACTAGTACTACAAAGCTTCACTAAGCCACATATAAATAACCCTTCAGTGACCTAGGCCCTGTTGGGTAGCCCTTACACTTACTACACTGTTCCTTTTTTTTAAACAGGTTACTATTGCAAGTGAACAACAGTCATATATAAGACCATAAAGGCATGAAGAAAGTTGTTTTTTTAGTTTAGGGTAAAAAAAAAGGTGTAAAGCCAGGGACTAGCAGTGAAACTGTGTGCTATATATGTTTACATGTTTATTGAATAAAGTGATGTGAAATTATTTAATTGCCAAGGAAGATTACCTGGAACTATCACCGAAGAGGCAACCACTTCTTGCCACCCAAGACTTGGGATGTCATTTGTGTCTGGGAAATGCATATCAGAATAGTATATAGGAAGTTAAAAAAAATACAATTGGGATTTTGAACTTCATAATCAGCAAATTTATAGAGAGGTAAAGAAACAAAACAAGGTGACAGGGTTACATTACAACCATTTCTCTATGCAAACATTCAAACTGAAAAAAATTTGCTTTGAAACACAAGAGATGTTATTGTGAACAAACAAAAACTTTTTTTTTTTAATCCGTCAGTACTGTAGAGTCTAAATTTATATAGATCTAAGATTCTAATTCTTCCTTGATTTGAATTTGCCACCCTAGAGACAGTCCTTAGATGAAGTTAAGAATTTAATGAATTATTACGACTTGGGGTTAAAAACTAAAATGTTTGTGTTTAATAAGATAGTTGATAAATCCCAACATTGCCTTGGGAAACATAAACGTACCATTTGAATGAAGATGCTGGTTATAAAATGCTTAAACATGAAGTTTACATGCATGAAAATTATCAAATATACCCTACACTGGTATAGTGTTGGTTTATACATATATATGATTTTTTAAGAAATTTGCTTCACAGAATAAAAAAAAAAAAAAACATTACCTGGTATACCATAAAGAAGGGTTTTCTTTTCTCCTATGACATCCATCACTTCATCATAAAATGTTGGCTTTTTGGGTGGGGGTCCACCGCCAGTGCCAGCCAGCCTAGTTCTGTATTTAATTGTGTGGTGTCTCAAGTCCTGGAAAACATTTTTGTAAAAATTAAGATAAATGTAGGCTTACTTAATTATAGTTAATATGGATATAATTAGACAGCATTGAATCAAATTCCAGTAGCTTGATTTGTTCAAAGAAGATGCATGAGCCATATATGCTAAGAAAAAAAAAAAAAGAAAGAAAAAGGGAAGCTTTTAGATTTGCTACTTTATTTAACACAGCTTATTATAAGTCCATCTGCTAGGGGCCCACCTCTTGAGAATATATATATATATATATATATATATATATATATATATATATATATATATATATATATATATATATATATATATATATGCCTATATAACATCCTTAAGAATTTTAAAAAGTTGCAGCTTTATTCACCAACGATATATAGGCCAACATAAACGCATACAAGTTAAGAATTTAAAAAAAAATTATGCGGCTATATTTCACTAACAAATACAATTTAAATGCAATGTTAAGAACATGGATGCTCTTCTGATTTTATTATTTCATAACAGAAGAAAGAAGACATTTCAGAATGAGTTTTAGAGCTACCGGTACAAATGGTTCCAAAATATGTGTTACTTGTAACACGTTAAAAACAATAGTATTATTAGTAATCAATAGTGCATTCAAGTCCAAACATAATGTCCACTTTTCCTGTTTGTCTATGGATTAACGATTTATATTACTTTAGAGCTGAAAAGCCTCTAGACTTCAACTTGACTACATGTGCAACTAGATCTAAATCTACATGTCAACTATAAGCTATAAAGATCTAGAATCTAGAAATCTAGATCGAGAATAATTATGGTATAAAAGTTAAAACTCAAAAATAAAATAGATCTAGATCTAGATTCAAGGCCGACAAGTATTACAAAAAGAGATTTGGAACCAAATTTAGGTTTCATCTACTTACATTCCATTTCTTCCGTAGCTCATCGGCTGTCCTATGAGGTGAGAGGGGGTCGATTGCATTTACTTCCAACATGATCTTTTCCCATGTTGCTTTCTTACTTTTGTTTGATATCTCTTGATATCCTGCGGCCCCTTGATGCCTCCCGCATATCGTTTTCATGTGTGTCCCAACTAGTGAAATAAGTTTTAAAATCTGTGCTGTAGAAAGATTCGTTCTCCTTGGTTTTGTTTCCATTCTGTGAGACTTGAAATAATATGCGTTATGTTACGGTTGCGTCTTCCTCTTAGTGGTGATAAACAAAGGAAAACGAAAGGTTTAGATCTACGAGATCTCGCGTAACGGAAGGTAAACGAAAGTGAAATTTACTTTTTGACATGCGCAAATCTTATCTATTGAATGTTTATCGGTTAATTTTGTATACTCCAGCAACTTAGATCCGATCAAGTCAGTTTGGTAACTTGCATAGCTTTCCCCTGCTTAAGTTAATTTGAATTTAACTTAGCGTAGTTAAATCGTAACTTAACTTAGCCGGTAAAAATAACTTGCATACAGGCCCTGGTTGGTGTCCGTGAACTCGTACCTATCACTAAATTGTAATATGCAGACTCCTTTGGTTTTGCTTGTGCCTGCACTGTATGATCCTTTTGTAATTCCTAGGTTTTCTAATAATTCTCCAAATCTCCTATCTATATATGTTTCTTGTAGAAACATAAAATCTACTCTTAGCTTTGCTGCTAAGTTTGCCAGGAACCTCTCCTTTCCTGTTACTCCCCTAATGTTTAGACTAACTATCTTTATCTCCATTGTTAGTTCCTTATAAGTTTTTGTTGGCTTCTGTTTTTATTTGGTGGGGGAATCCTTTGTTGCTCTGTCTCTGGTTCTAGATCGAGATCGAGATCTAGAACCTCTCCTTGCTTTCGTTTCCTGCTTCTTCTCTGTCTCTGGGCTCTCTCCTGCTTTCCTTTTCCCAGGTCCATCGGTATACAATCCGGCTAGGCTCGGATCTTTTTTTCCCTGGGCTTTTCTCTTCACTGCCTCTAGTTCTTCTCTCATTATTTCCGGTATTTTACCCGTGTGCCTTTTATTTTTTGTCTATTGATTGACCCGGTTGGTTAGTAGATTAGAGTTGGGTGTTGTTACTCCTTTCATACATATGTTAAAAAAAAAAAAAAAAAAAAAAAAAAAAAAACCGGTCATTCATACTGTTGTTAGGATTGGGATTCCTATCTCGTGGGTTAGTTTCCAGAAGTGCGTCTCTACTTCTGCAAGTGTGACGACTTCTCGGTGGTGAGCTTGTTAGTGTGCTATTCTGATTTAACTCTATATTGCCCTCTGCTCCAATGAGTCACAAGGGAGGCACTCCACACATTCCCAGCCCAGAGTGGGCCGACCATGCCACCGTCCCTACCTACTTGTCTCCGCCCTATGGTGGCTTGTTAGTGATGTTACGGTTATTTCTATTGGCTATTCTAAGGCCATGGAAGGTTATGTGGGGTGGGTCGTTGGGTTTTAAGGGTTAGATTGTTAGTGATGTTGGTTCTATTCTGTTGGAGATCTTGTTCCTAAATATAACGGGTCGTCTAATCCTACCTGTTACTTATCTCGGGGTAAGGGGGGGAGAGAGCATGACAATATTTAGGTAAAAGGAAAAAACATAAAAAAAATTTTTTTTTTTTTTGAAAACCAAACAATGTGAGGCATATTGATGTAGTGCTGGTACCGATGTTATTCCTTCCTTTTTCTTTTCCTGTGGAGTAAATTACATATTAGAAAGGTAGAATTAAGAGGTTGCGGGGTTGAGCTTTTAGTCCTCTGTTCCCTGCTCGCATTCCTGTGGAAAGAAAAGACGTTGTGTTATTCTACTCCTTAAACTTGTTGTTCTATAATCTATGCTTCATGATTGTTAAGAATTCATTTTACAATAAATAGGACTACACAAGGACGGACAATTTACAACACGGTGACAACGTTCATATATGAGACTCAACATCTAGCTCTTCTCCGCAGTTGACGTGGTTTTATTTGTGGTGGGTTACAGTATTTGGGTTAATTATGACATTATGACATTCACTAACATATACGGTGTTTAGCACCAAGGACAACTCGACTTCATACTCTTACTCGATGACTGTTTATTTGTTGTATGTTACATCTGATCTCTCTTTCATGCTTATGTCCACATAAAATACCAACAAAAACTTTCTTTTATATTTTTTTTTATTGATACAATAATTGATTTTCTACCTTATTGTATTCCTCTTTATTCCTTGTCCTTAGTTGTTCCTCTCGCTGGGTTTTCAGAGGGAGGCTAATTTTAGTCCCATCCTGCGCTCCATCTCTGGATGTTTATTGAGCAGATGGTTTTCAAATTGGTGTATGTATACTGTGCATTATGGTGCATCTGTTTTATAGTCAGTTCCCAGACTAACCTTCTATACTTGTGCACCAGTTCTATTACTTTGGGTGTTGCTTTTCCAAAATTTGGGAAGATGTTAATTAGTAAAATCTTAAGAATGTCCCATTCTGCAATGACTGACATTTCTCTAATCTTCCGCTGTAATTCTAGCCTCGCGCCTCTCCATACTATGCACATTCCGTACATATGTGCCTCTGTCTGATGTTCATTACAGAATGCACACTTCATCCCGTATGGTATTGGGGTTATATTGTAGAGCAGCCTATATGTTATTTCTTTCGTTCTAGTTGTTAGCCCGTGCCTGTGTAGATTCCTAAATGCCTCCTCTACTTCTACTATCTTATACCTATACATTAATTTCATCTTCTCGTAGAGTGGCTTGTCTGGCTTGGGTCTTATTTCCTGGTATGGTTTTGTACCTCCTATCTGCTCTGGGTGTTCCCTAATTACCTTCCTTAGATCTTGATGGAAGGGGTTGTTAAGTTTTTTAAAGCAATGAGGTTTCCCATTATTTAGTGGTGTGAATCTAACTAAGTCTAATCCTAAAAAATACTCCACTAATGGGAACCTATCTAAGTTGTCTAGTGCTTCTGTTACATATTTAATCCTCATTGCTCTTGTTTTGACTTCTAAGTTCTGTAACTTTAGTCCTCCCTCTTCGTAATCCATTGTGAGTTCCTTTTGGCTTATCCTTCTTATTGTTTTTTTTATTGAGGAAGGGCCAGATTATCTTTCTATACTCTATGAAAAATTTGGTAGGAGGTCTCAATATGTTTAGCTGATATAGTGCCTGTGGCACTATCTTGCTATTCACTATTCTCACTCTTCCAAATATGGTCGTTGCTTTGTTTTCATAGGCTTTTACTTGCTTTTCGCATTTCACCAATATGGCATCCCACGATTTCATTGTGGTTTGCTCCTCTTTGTTCGTAAATACTAGCCCGTATATTTTCATTTCTTCTACTACCTTTAGATTGTTTGGGGGGTTTTGCCTGTTGTTGTCCGAACCAATATTCATAATATTTGTCTTGGCAATGTTGATTTTGTTGCCACTTGCTTTTCCATACTCCTCGAATCTTTTTATGATTTTGATAATGGAGCTGTCTTTCGTAGTAAGCATTATGGTATCATCGGCAAATGCTTTGCTCTTCTGTTCTCCGCCTCCAGGTATCTTAATTCCTACTATTTCCTTATCCTGCCTGATGTTTTCTAGCAGAGGTTCTAAAATTAGTGTGTATAGCAGCGGTGACATGCTGCATCCTTGCCTAACTGATCTAGTTAACGTGAATTCCTCACTTAATTCCTGGTTAACTATAACTCTGCTACATGGATTGTCGTATAATATTTTAATCCAGTCCCTGACGTACTTACTAATGTTGCTCGCTTCTAGGACTTTGTGGAGAAAGGAATGCGAGACTCTGTCAAAGGCTTTCTCCTGATCTAGACTTAAAATCCTAGCTGGTATATCTTTGATTTTACAATATGTGATTATTTCTCTAAGATTATGGAGGTGGTTTTGAAGTTTGCGCCCCTTCACTGCGCATTGCTGATCTTCATGCACCAGTTTGTGCATCACTGGTTGCAACCTACCTGTCAATATTTTGCTTATTATTTTATAGTCTGCATTTAATAATGAAACTGGCCTATATTTACTTACTTCCGTCCTATTTGCTAGATCTTTTGGAAGTAATGTTATGTAAGACAGCTTCATTTCTTTTGGAAGACTGCCTCTCTCTACTGCTTGGTCCACAACTTTTTTCAGTATGGGGACCAGCTGGCCCTGGTGTGCTTGGTAAAATTCGTTAGTTAGCCCGTCTGGTCCGGGTGATTTTCCTTTATTCAGCTCTTTTATTGCTGTGGCTATTTCATTTTCTGTGAAGGGACTTTCCATTTTCTCTTTCTCTTCTTCTTCTATTCTCCTAACATATTTAAGATATTGATCTTGTTTCTCTTCTGTCCCTAGCCCTTCCTCTGTGTATAAGTTTTTATAGAATTCTTGGAATTCTTTTTTAATTTCCTCTCTATTGTTTGTAACTTCTCCGTTCTTCTTCCTTATTTCCTTTATAGTCCTGTCTTTCTGTATATTTTGTTCCCTGGCGAGAAAGTGTTTGGTTGGTATATCTTCTTGTTCTGTGTCCACCTTACATCTTATTGCTGCTCCTCTATACTTTTCCTCCTCTATGTCGTCCAGTTCTTTCTGCAACATAACTTTCCTTTCCTTTTCTAAGTCCGGATTTTCCAGTAGTGTTAATATCTCCTTCGTTCTCTCCCTCTTCTTTTTACTTTCTCTTATGGCCAATTCTTGGCTAACCCTCATTATAAGATGTTTGGTGGTTATCCATATCTCCACTGCTCGCTCAGGGCACTTATCTATTTCTTCTCTGCCTATATCTAATATTCTATTGATAGCTTCTTTATCTCTTTCTTTTTTCAGTTGCTCGTTATTCATCTTCCAGTATGCTGCTTTCCTTTTTTCTTTATCCTCCTGATCATTTCCTATTTCTAACACTACCGCTAGATGGTCTGAATATTTATGTACTTCCTTATGCTCGATCTTTAAGGTGTTGTACGTTTCGTGTATATAGAACCTATCTAGATTACGTAGTGTGTGCGCTCTATTGTCTCTCATCCTGAAAGTGTGGTGCGGCTCTGCTTTTTCTAATGACTCTGCGGTATTTTGCAGCTTGAAACATTGGATTGTTTCAAGTAGGGAGCGAGCTTCTATAGAGTTTTCTCTATAATCCACGTTGAAGTCTCCTCCCCAAATCATTTCCTCGTTCTTGTGGAAGTTCTCTAATCTCTGATGCATGTTTTTAATAAACTCCCGTTGCTCCTGTTTCTGACATGGCGCATACGTATTAACTAAAGTTGTCTCCTTCTTCCCGTCTCTACTCTTGATTCTAACTATGATGCATCTTCCTTCTGCGTCCTGACTGGTGTCTATCGTCTCATGCCTATCACTAAATTGTAGAATACATACTCCTCTAGTGCCGCTTGTTCCTGCACTGTATGCGCCAGTGGCTATTCCTAAACTTTCCAGTAGTTCTTTAAATCTCCTATCGCTATCTATGTATGTTTCCTGTAGAAACATAAAGTCTACTTTTAGCTTGGCCGCTAAGTTGGCCAAGAACCTCTCCTTCCCTGTGACTCCCCTAATATTAAGACTGACTATCCTAACTGCCATCTTGATTTTTATTAAGTTTTGTTGGTTTTAAGTGGTTCTATTTGGTGGTAGTGTCCTCTGTCGCTGTAGCTCTGGTTCTAGATCGAGATCTAGAACCTCTCCTTGTTTTTGTTTCCTTCTTCTTTTCCATCTCCGGACTCTCTCCAGCTTTCCTCTTCCCCGGTCCATCTGTGTAAAGTCCGGCCAAACTCGGGTCCTTTCCTCCCTGTGCCCTCCTTTTTACCGCTTCCAGCTCTTCCTTCATAATTTCGGCGGTAGGTGTTTTCCTAGGGCTTTTCTTCTTCGGGCTCGGTGTTTTCCCCTTCCTCTCCGCTGGTATTTCTACCGGTACTTCTTCCTTCTCCTTTCTTTCCTTCGCCGGTGGTGGTGATTCCGGGCTGTCCCTCACTGGTTGGGGTTTCTCCTCTGATCCCGCCTTGTCTGTAGTGGAGGTTTTTTTTGTGCCTGGCTGTTCGTTTCTGCGGTAGGGGCAACCTTCTTTGCTGTGGCGTTGGGAGGGGCTTTAGCGGTCGTCGCTGCGGGGGGAGCTTTCGTCGCCCGTGGTGGTGCTGCTTGATGGACTGGTTTTTTAGGACCAGCCATCCTGGCATACGAAATGCCAGTCACCACGTTCCTGGATGCTGGCTCTATTCTCCTCCCCAGGGTTCGTTCCGTCCTCTCACTCATCTTGTTTGAGCACTGGTTAGGCCAGTGCTCCGTCGAATGGCAGTGATAACATCTCTGCCTTCGTCCTTTCAGAGACACCATGATGAGTGCCTCCTCTTCTTTTCCGTATTGGTTGATCTTTTTATATGGTATGTAGTAGGGAATCTCATCCTCGTCTCGAATCGACATCGAGATGTCGATCCTGCTGAGATCCCTTCTTTCCTCCGGTCTTGTTACCGTTAAGTTCTGTCCAAAGACTGTCTCTGCTAGCCTTTTGACTGAGTCCAGGTGTAGGTTGGGTGGTACCCACAGTAGCCGCACCCTTGTCGCCTCTTCGCACTTCTTTTGGAATCTGAACGTAAGTTCAGATCCCTCGGGGGACACTTTCCCCTTTGTGGTCTGGTTGTTTAGTTTAGTGACTAAACTTTCATTCGTACACCGAATGTACCACCTCGTTGGTATTTCAAGTCGGTAGCAGCTGAACTGCTCCTCTATTTTTTCTTCTTTGGGCAACTGTGCTACTTTCTTTACTATTTCCTCAACGTTGGTATAGGTTGTCCTGTTTGCTCCTCTTCCTTCCACTGTTAATACGATTTCATTGTCAACAAACTCTTTGTTATCCAAAAAATCGTTTAAAGTGAAGGTGAATACAGGCTTCTCAGCCTGTATCCCGGCTCTGGCCATTGTGGCTCTTTTTCCTTTGTGCTTGGTTTTGTTGTTCTATTCAGTTAAAAAAAAACTGGCTCATTTTGTTGGAACACTGGTTTGGCCAGTGTTCGGTTGAATGGCAGTGGTAGCACCTCTGCCGTCTTCCCTTGAGAGACACCATGTAAGTGCCTCTTCCTGTTTCCCATACTCGTTGATTTTCTTATACGGGATATAGTATGGAATATCCCTCTCCTCTCGAATTGACATCGAGATGTCAATTCTGCTTAAGTCACGCCTTTCCTCTGACTGTCACCTCTGGCCCAAACACAGTTTCGGCCAGTCTCTTGATGGCACCCAATTGCAAATTGGGTGGTACTCATAGAAGCCGCACTCGTGTGACTTCTTCGCTTTTTTTTTTGGAATCTGAACGTGAGTTCAGATCCCTCTGCTGCTATCTTTCCCTTCGTGGTCTGGTTGTTTAGTTTTTCAACTAAATCTTCCTTCTTGCATCTGATGTACCATCTGTTTGGAATCTCTAGTCTGTAGCAGCTGAACTGCTCCTCTATTTTCTCCTCTTTTGATAGTTTGGCCGTCTTCCTCACTATCTCTTCTACGTGGGTGTATGTGGTGCAGTTTACTCCGCGGCCCTCAACCGTTAGAACGATCTCGTTCTCGACGAATTCCTTGTTGTTCAGGAAATCGCCTAAAGTAAAAGTGAATACAGGCTCCTCCGCCTGTATTCCTGGCTTGGCCATTGTGGCTCTTTTTTTTTCATTTTGTTCTTCCTTTTACTTTCTATTTAAGTGCTGCTAGCAAGAGAAAAGGGGGGGAGTGAAGAGAAGACAAAGACACCAGCTACCTGGCGTCTTTCTCCCTCCACGTGTTCCTTGTTATCTACCTCACTGTACCATTACCTGGTGTGGGTGGCTAGGCGTAGGGAAATACAAAGAAACCCAGTCACCTGGTTCGCTGTCCTCCGCGTGGGTGCCTAACAAAGGACCATCCACCTGGCGTGGGTGTCTACACGTGGGGTTGGAGGGGACAAAGAAGGCCCGTCGCCTGGTCACTCGTCCTCCACGTGGGTATTACCCGTCGAGATGTACTCGACTTCGATTACTATTTAATTAGTTGATTACTTTATTTTTTACATCGGTGGGTCCTAATTAATATGAGTTCTGCTTATAAAGCTTGGTTAAGGAACTCTCTAGATCTATGTTCCTTATTCGCTTTATGTACTGATTACATTGGTGGTGGCTCTAACGCCACCCTCCCCTTGGATCATGCCAAACTGGCAGTGTTGACACCTGAAGAGCATTTTACACTTACAGCTGAGCGCGCTCTCTAACTGTTATGTCCATTGAATGTGCATTTTTATGCTAGATTTATATTGTAGGCCCCTACTTCTATTGTTACATACATGTATATAAAGCATGTGATAGTACAAAAATAAACCATATTGTACTGTTTCATCATAACAATGCATGTAAATTAGCCACTGAATCAGTGTTAGTACTGTTACTGTCCCATAATTATAAAAATTATTCCATCTTGTCTAATCATTTTTCAAAACTGCAACACAAACAACGCTCTATCTTGGGGTTGTACAGGCCCTACAGGTAACAGGTAAACACGCTTCATAATAGGCTACATGTAGACCTATCATATCAAGACTAAAAAAATGATAAATGGCAATGATCTTGAGACCTTTAGAGGGGAGTCCTCTGATACCAGTGCTTTACTCTTCTTTCGAGGAGGCTGTGTAATCTCAGGGTCAAACCCCATATGACTACAAAGATTTGCGTAAAGAACACTTAATTTGTCTGTCAGGCGCAGATCAGTGGCATTCATGTAATATTTCCTAAACCTCATCTCAACTTTTTGAAGAGGTTGACGCCCCGCCATCAAGTTATCAAGGTCCTCTTTTGAGTGACATAAACCACCTTGATCCAGGAGGTCTGTCAGAAGGGCTGCCTGTCTATCTTTGTCTTTAAGCTCTTTTTCTGCTTTATCATGTTTAATTTGTTCTATTTTCCTTTTTACTGCCTCCCTCGTTTCTTTCACCTTGGCTTTGTGCTTCTGTTTAAGCTTCTTTCCATTTTTCTTTGCTGAATCAATCAATTTCCTTCGTGCCTTTGGACTTTTTGAACTGAGGAAAGTGGAAGTTCTGCTGTGTTTCCACATGCTGATAGTGCTATGGAGAAATGTTGATGCAGTCTTTCGTTTTACCATGTTGTAATCAAGATCACCAAAAAGTCGCTCTCCAGTCAGGTTAGTCAGAGGGCAAGTTTTCAGCAACCTTTGAACATGCTCAGGCACATCTCCTCCATATACTCCACCTGTTAAGAAATCAGTTAGCTGCCTTTGTAACGCGTCCAGACTCTTGCTGCAGATAGCTTTAAATGTTGTCATAGTCAGGTGCTTCTGGCACAAGTCAGAATTACAAAAGGACCGTGTGACATCTGGATGGGGAGCAAAATCTTGTCAAAAAAGCGGTTCTTCTGTAAATAGAGTGTCAATCTCAAATTGATCAGCAGACCACCTTTGCAATGCTGCGACCATGGCCTTGACAAAATTGGGGAAGACTCCATAATTTACATGGCTATTCATCAATTTCCAATAAGGTGTTGCCAAAAAAGTTGAAAAAAGGCTAATTGCTGCGATGATTGAGAGAAGTTTCTGGTCCTGAAGGTCAGAGCAAATACTTTGCAGTTTTAAATTACAGTGGCTTATACAGTTTTGAAGAAAATGCAAACAATGATCTTTATGAGCCAGTATTGCAACAGCATTCTCAAAAATATTGTTAAATCTGTTGCTTCTGTACGTAGTGAATTGAGACTTGATCTCATGGGTGTCGCAATACGCCAGCCAGTCCTCCCTGCAACCATTTTTTTCATCCCCTCTGGGACCAAACACATCAGAAGTTGTTCTGATCACTCTGAAGGCGGCTGTTTCACCAGAGGACGCAAAGTGACTGAAGGTGCTGCTCTTGTCTCGGCCCAGTTTTTCATCCAACAAACCCTCTTCTTTCTTAATGGCAGCATCTGTAACATCTGCAAGAGCAATTAGAAAGTGGGCATTGCAATGAAGGAACTCGATAGCTGCATCTGTGCCTAATACTTCCCTCTTGTGTTCCAACATCTTCTTATTGTACAACTTCATATTCGCCGCTCGGTCGCTCATGAGACACATCATCTTTGAAAGAATTTTACTTATGCCTGAGCATGAAGGGTCCTGGCAAGTTGAATCTGGACAAATAGGCCCACTGTATGGCTTACACTAACTAGTGACTAAGTTACATAAATATGTAAATGCCGTTTTCGAAAAAAAAAATAAAGAAAAATTCACCTGATATGGACGTACATAGTATGCCTAGACAAACAGTAATTAAGTAACCACACAAATAAAAAAAGAAGAGCAAGTTACGTACAGGCCCATTTTTAGCACATAAAATACCATTTATAATCAAGCGTGTTTTTTAGGGTCAAATCTATATGCTATGATATGGCGTGGATCCAGTGCATGTTTGCGAAATTACGATTATACAATGACCCCGAAGAAAAGAAAAAAAATGTAAAAAAGTTCTTTTTTAAAGAGGAAAAAAATCGTACATCTACATTGATATAGATCTAATCTAGACTCTAGTATATGCGCAACTGAACTCATGTATCACAAGAAGCGCACCGAGCCTGTTATTCTGTTTTTTCTATGAAATGGCTATTGCCATCAAACCTGACATGAGGTGGTACTCTTTTGTCCAAGGCAGCATATTTTCCTCCTTTCCTGCCTGTTCTCGAATTCACTGGTGCCTGCTTCAACCAGATGTTAGCGATTTCTCTCCTTACTGCTAGTTGATCTTTTGGAAAGATTGCAGACTCATGAAGCCTCCTGTACAGCTGCCATTCTGCTGTACGCACATGTAAATTAGGTAATAATAATAATAATAATAATAATAATAATAATAATAATAATAATAATAATAATAATAATAATAATAATAACCATTTATAAAGCGCCGTATATCACTTAAATAAAATGCTCTAGGCGCGTACAGATTTTTCACAATAAAAACAGTAGATATATAATTTGACATCAATGAGACCCTAAAATATGAAAGAGGTCACACAAAGGCTTGTTTAAAAAGGAAAGCCTTTAAATGTCGTTTAAAATTGTCGTGTGTAAAAGATAGTTTTAAAGATGCTGGGAGGGCATTCCATTTAATGGGAGAGTAAATTGAAAAAGCCCTATCGCCTAGCGTTGAATGAGATCGTGGTACAGCTAGTTTGTTATTACCACTTGATCTTAAAACTCTATTAGGCCTATGACATTCTAAAATTTCTTGAATATAAAAAGGAGATGTATTTTGAAAAAATTTATGAACAAAGGTCAGTACTTTAAAATCAATTCTTTGTTTAACTGGAAGCCAGTGAAGATCTTTTAAGACATGTGTAATGTGCTGATGCTTTTTAGCACAGGATACAATCCTGGCTGCCTGATTTTGTACTTTCTGGAGTTTAGTTATTGAGTTAAGAGATACTCCAGTAAGCAATGAATTACAGTAGTCTATTCTGCTCATTACTAAAGAGCTGACTAGAAGTTGAGCAGTATCTTTATTAATATAACTTCTGATCATGCCAATATTCTTAAGATGGTAGTACGATTGCTGACATATGTTATTGATCTGACAAGACATAGTAAAATTTGCGTCCAAATAACATCCCAGATTCTTTACTGAACTTGAAACAGGAACGCTGGAACTTTTTATTTGAACACTATTAAAGTTAAGATCTATAAGAGCTTTGTTCGTCCCAAACACGATCACATCTGTTTTATCACTATTTAACTTTAGTTTGTTAGTTTTCATCCAACCTGCAATTTCAACCACACATTTCTCGATTGACTCCTTTTGGTAAGATGCAGTCCCAAGCGTATTATCAAGTGGTACATAGAGCTGGGTGTCGTCTGCGTAAAGATGATAATTTACTCCATGCCGCTCTGCAATGTCAGCTACAGGTGCTGTTTACATGGTGAAAAGTAGAGGTCCCAGGACAGAACCTTGTGGGACACCATATTTTAGAGGAGATGGAGTTGCTTTGTTATTGTCGATGGATACTGTCTGCGTTCTGTCCTTAAGATAAGCATTAAGCCAATAAAGGGCTTTTCTATCGATGCCAAAACGTGAATGCGCGCGAGCCGATAGTATATCATGGTCGATGGTGTCGAAAGCAGCGCTTAAGTCCAGTAGAATCAACAGAACAGATTTTTTATTATCGATGTAACGGAGGATGTCGTTGGCAACTCTTAGCAAAGCAGACTCAGTGCTGTGATGTTTTTTATAAGCAGATTAAAAGTTCGTATGAAGATTGTTAAACACGAGGTGTTGTAAGATTCTGCTCGATACGATTTTTTCGATGAGTTTGGAGATAATCGGTATATTAGACACTGGTCTATAATAATTTTTCATCTCCTCCTTATCCAGGAATGCTTTTTTGATTAACGGTGTTACATAGACCTGCTTCAAGGAAGATGGAAAGTCATGGTTTGCTAGACTTGAGTTTATGATGTCAGCTAATGAAGGGGCGAGTTCCTTATGAGCCTCTTTGAAAAGCCAGGCAGGGATTTTATCCAGGACGCAACTTTTGTTTGGCATAGCGATTATAAGTTTTTCGACTTCTTCCACTAAAGCAGGCCTAAATTCTTGCAGAGTCAATGAAGGATTAGATGGTGGTTCGTTATTTGGCGTTAAAGTTGATTCGTTGTCAAGTTGATTTCTTATATTATCGATCTTGCCGCCAAAGAATGAGCTGAAGTTGTTGCACAGCTGTTCAGTGTCATCGTGAGAAGGAAGTACTGGTTTGTAAGATGGGGTTGGTTTATAAAGGCTTTTCACAAATTTATAAAGTTCATTAGAATTGCCTTTGCTCTCAAAAATCCTTTCTTTAAAATATTTCTTCTTACTTTTGACCAGCATGTCGTTCACTTTGTTTTTAGCATAGACATAAATCTGTCTGTGTGTCTCAAGTCTAGACTTTCTCCACTTTCTCTCAGCACATCGACGCTCTTGTTTTAAGGTGCGTAGTTCATCGGTGTACCAATGGGAGTTCGGGCGGATCGGTACATTTTTAGTTTTAACAGGAGCCAGGAGATCAAGTACGGCTTCTACTGTTTCGTTAAAAATCTCTACTTTATCATGGACAGTCTCTTTGGATGGTACTTTCTCTGTCACGTTAGAGTCTACTATTAATTTTCTTAACGTGTCACTGTTGATTTTCCTTGTTTTTCTGTATGTTACTTTCTTTTTCTCAGCTTTAGGTTTCTGAAGGTTTAAATCAAAATGAATACAGCTGTGGTCAGAAATATCACAGTCGTCAACTTTAAGGCTTGACACAATTTGTTCTTTTTTATGAGTTATGATTAAGTCAAGTATGTGTCCGTTCATGTGCGTGCTGTTGAGTGAGATTTACTGACTCTATCAGTTTTGAAAATTCTTCCGCTTTTTTATCTGATGCATCAGTAATGTGAAAGTTGAAGTCACCCATCAATATCATTTTGCCTGATAGCAGACATCGTTCTAAAATATATTCAGAGAACTCTTTCATGAACATTCCTACGTTTAATTTGTTCTTAGATGATGGCGGAGGACGATAGAGACATATGAATCGTAGTAAATTATTGGAGTAGTTGGCAGTTTCTTCAAGATGTTCAAAAGACTTGAATTTAATGGTTTTGACCTTCTGAAGCTTTAGTTGTTCTTTGAAAATAATGATAATACCCCCTCCAGTCCTATTTGCTCGCACGTGTAAGTGATCATCATACCCTTCTGGAATAAGATGAGCTAGGGTCGTGTCCTCCTCACTTGTTAGCCACGACTCAGTAATGCAAAAAATATCAAAGTCGTGATCTAGCATGTAATCACAGATTAGAATTGCTTTATTGCATACAGATCTTGCATTTAATAAGCCAACTTTAAAGGTATTATTATCTCTCTTTCCTTGCTCTGTCAGCACAATAAGGTTGTCGGCAATAGTGTTGTTAGTTCTATGTTTGGTTTCTTTTCTGTATGAGTTGATTATTACAGGTATAGCCCGTCTTTTCTTTCGGCCAGCTCGTGTGCCTCTCCTTATTTTCTTACTTAAACTAATATTGTTTTCCCTCAGGCACCTCACAGTATGTACAGATGTTTGGGTATTGCAACCACGTAGTTGACGCAGTTCGTTCACTGTATAAATAAAACGTTCTTCATTGTTTACTTTCTGAACCATATTAACTTCAGAGCCTTGACACACCCAGTCTGATCTAAACTCTGTAACTTGATGAAAATGGCTGCGTAATGATAGTAGATATGTTAAAAAGCGTCTTATAAATGTCAATA
Organism: Elysia crispata; assembly: GCA_033675545.1. Taxonomy (NCBI): domain Eukaryota; kingdom Metazoa; phylum Mollusca; class Gastropoda; family Plakobranchidae; genus Elysia; species Elysia crispata. The sequence goes on from JAWDGP010003786.1 coordinate 271,493, forward strand.
TACTTATTTCCCTGGAAACAAATCATTTCAATTTTAGTATCACTGGGTTCATTGTCACTTGTAGAATAAGTGGAACTAAAATTTGAATCCAAGAAAGAAATATAACCACAGAAAAATGTCAATAATTGAAAAATTTTCACAGAGAGCCGATACACTGCTGCCTTTCAGCGCTGAACACACTAGGTAGAGTAGGATTGGCCACCACCACTTCTTGGAGTTGATCCCACAACGGTACAAGCCCACATTCTGGTCCAGGCGATCAACACCGCCCATTGTGCTGTTGTAGTGCTTGACGACGTTTGGCTGGGGAACGGCAACTCTTTGTCCTTCTTTCTTGGACCATCGGCTGGCTGTCCCCAATGGTTCAACTCCATACTTGTTTGATAGTAAAGTCACAACATTGTTGTCATTCCATCTGGTCATGATCATTCCTTTCTCGTTGTCTGCTTTGAAGTCGTAGCTGCCCCTGGCCTTCTTTTCCATGGTCTTGGTGTCAAAAATGGGGCAGTCCCCTGTTCTATTTGCCCGTACAGTCCCTGTGCATGCAAGTCCACGCCTCGTCAGCTCCTCTGCAAGGGCCAGAGATGAAAATAAGTTGTCAAATGAAACATGAAAGCAGTTTTTGGGTAGTGCTGTAACAAGGTCTGAGACAACTTGTCCTCCCATTCCAAGACCTGGTGCGGCTTTGACTGTTGTGGCACCTTGTAAGATTGATAGCATACCCTAAGCTGGTGGTCAAAATCCAGACTTTGTACCCATATCTGATAGGCTTCCCTTTTATGAATTGCTTGGCGCTGTGTCGCCCAAAGTATGGTTTTCCTCCTGCTGAAAGTATTTTTGAAAGCGTTTGTTCATCAAGTTGAACAATGGCCTGACCTTCCAAAATTTGTCTGTGACATCAAGGTTGCTGTTGTCAGTCAAATGAATATATTTCATGATTTCATCAAATCTGTCCCTCTTCATGCCATTCACAATGGCCTCGTTACGAACATCTTCATCTCCACTCCAGTACATTCTCCTCCTTGGTACTGAGCAATAGCCTAAAACAATGAGACTGGCAATAAAAGTCTTTATTTCACCTGGAGTTACAGAAAAATTGTGATTCCCTTTGAATGCTGCATATCTGACAGACTCAGTACAAATCAAGTCAATAACAACAGGATCAAAAAACAGTTCAAACAATTCAATGACTGTGTTTGGTAAATCTGCATTATCAACATTCTCTTCATTCCATTTCAGGTCTTCACTTGGCTTGATATCGGTTGCTCGCCATCTGTATGCGGGCGTCTTTTTTGCAGGACCTTTACTCCCTTTTGTACGTTTGCTTGGGCAAGGAGCATCTGTGCTTTTGTCAGAATCATCCGAACTACTCTCGTCTGAACTAGTTCCTGAATCCTGGGAAAAAAATGGGAAAAAAAGAGAAAAACTTGGATTAGAAATCAAACCACTATAATAATAAATAAAACATATATAAATAAATAAATAAACATGTCTAAAACAATGAAAGAAGGACAGAAGGCAGGAACAAGTTGTTGAATGAATGAATGAATGAATGAATAAATGAAAGTAGGTACCTCTCCAATAATTCTCCTTCCACATGGTTCGTTGAGGGTTACAGCAGCCCTTGCTCTTAGCTGACGGCCTGTGAAGTTGCTTGGACCGGCTTCATTTTCGTCACCGGAATCCTCGTCTGCCAGTGTGTTTACATCAGGTGCTCGCCCTCTTTGCGCGGACGTCTTTTTTGAAGGACCTTTACTCCCTTTCGTTCGTTTGCTTGGACCAGGAGGTTTGGTAGTGTCGCCAGAGTCATCCGAGCTTGTTCCTGAATCCTGACAAATATAAGAAAAGGGAAAAGGGAAAATTGGATTAGATAGAAATCAAAATAAATAATAAATAAATCTATAGATGAATAAGTATGTCTGAAACAATGCAAGAAAGACAGAAGGTGGATGAATAAATAAACCAATGAATGAATGAATGAATAAATGAATGAACGGAAAGAATGTAGTTACTAGTACCTCTCCCATAATTCTCTTTCCACGTGGTCCTTTGAGGGTTACAGCAGCCCTTGCTCTTAGCTGACGGTCTGTGAAGTTGCTTGGACCGGCTTCATTTTCGTCACCGGAATCCTCATCTGTCAGTGCGTTTACATCAGGTGGCTCAATATACACATCAGCGGACTCGTAATCACCACAGTCTTCTAGAAGGTCGAGAACCTCACTTACAGTGTACCTGTAGAAGCACAATAGAAAATGTGTCACACGAGAGGGCGTGGATGTGTGGTCGGTACATTTATGGGTGGAAGGTAGTATTGCAAAGTGGGAAAAATGACATCTTCATAATGAAAAACGCTAGATCTTGATCTAGTTGTCTGAATACATCATGCTACAGTGTGGATATTGCCCATATGGATATCTCTAACATATTTTCTTGAAACAAATAAGGTTAGCTAAGGTTGTACTTATCACATTAGAGCCCAAAAACAATAAGAAATACAACACCTTGAGAGCAGAAAACACGGGCTCTCTTGTGCCTTGTGTCCCTATGTTGGGACAGCACTTCCTCTTCACATGAAAAGCACAAATTGATTACAATTCTTAGGGTTAAGTCATAATATTATAGTCAAAAGTAAAATCTAAAGCTTTTATTCTTTAGTATATGTAAAATTGTTAAAAATAAAGCAACCAGATCTTACCTTTTGTTTGGCTGTTTCTTGTTGACATTTTTAGCCATCTTGCATGGCCTTTCTTGGTGCAGAAACAGGAAATTATAAAGGGAGATAACTCTGCTTCCAAAAAAATTATAGGGAGGCATCATTGTAACAAAACAACAGGGAGAACTCATTGAAAAATTTGAACGGTTGTGTATTAGTGCCTAATTTCAGTAGTGTCCCTGCTCAGGGACACAAGGCTTAAATGGGTTAAGTTTGAAAACAGAGTTCCACCAGACATCTAGGTCTGCATCTGAGTCTACAATGATGTGCATGTCAGACTGCATTCTCATCACTTCTTCGTTGAAATCAGGTGCTTGAATTGTTGGGAAAAATGGAGGCAGCCTTTCCAAGATGACTCTAGTTTCAGTTTGTCCCAAAGTCAGAGGGTCCAGAAGAGATAAAATGGAAAGAGGCCATGATGCAGTGAAAGCTTTTTTGTGCAGTGGAGACATAGGCTCTTTTCAGCTGTGACTTAAATGCATGAGCAACATCATTTTTGCAGTTTTGCAGAACAGCATCATACTTCCCTGTGAAGATGTGATTGGTTGAGATGTGCTTCTCTCCATCATTGAAATTCATGTCTTGGAGGTATTTTCTTGACTCCCTTAAAATCTTGTGCCTTGATGAAGCATTTTATAAATTCTTGAAACAAGCCTTTTAAATTGTCATTGAGCTTATGTAGCATTCGGCGTTTGGTCTCAAATGCCAATATGAATCTTTTGAACATGGGCAAGATCGATATGACTGCTTTCGCTAACAACTGTGTATCTCTTCTCTTGTCAAACATGTTTGTGCATACCCTCTTCTTTCCAAGCAGTGTCATGTTTTTAAACCCAATCTTCTCATGACTGACATAATATACTGTCATCCTGTTGCCATCACCTTATGCTTCATGAAAATAGATAAAACTTCATGTTTATAAAGATCCTTATCCTTTCTCCCAAGCCAAAAATAGTGCATTTGTGTTAAAGGGTCCAACATTTCATCAAAAACTTGTGTGGTATCCAATAATGACAACCATCTATGGCTCCCCCTTTCTTTTGGTTGTTTGTCTGCCACAACTAAAATCTTGCATATACTCCCAAAGTCTTCCCTGATATCAGGACTATAAACAAAATCCCTGTGAATGTCATCAAGCAGCCGCGCTAGATGATAATCTGGGTCGAGTTGGGTTGAAAATTCCCGTGTGATGTTGTGTATGTGATGGCACATGTCCCCATCAATTTTAAGCAAAAGAGGCGCATCAAATCTTAATTTTACCTCATAACCATTATGTGCCCCTCTCATGTAAGCTGCAGAATCAGACAAGGAAAATATCAAGTTCTGCAGTGGAATCCCATCCTCCTTCAGTTTTCCAACAACTGCAGCATGCACAGTGGAAGCATTCACTACAAGTTCAATTGATGAGTAAAATTGTGTCACACTTTCACCTATATCTGAATCAAAGTAGCAGACCAGAATGTTCAAAATACGTTTTTGAATGATTCTGAGGTTGCCTCATCCATGTTAGTAGAGAATGGGACCGTTCTTAACTTGTTGACACATTTTTTAACAACTGAGAAAACTGAAAAATAAAGTTTGAAGACTTCCGGTAAATTTCCTTTTAAAGATTTTTATTTAGAACTTTCTTTAGGTGATATATACTCAACCTACAGATACTTTCAATCTAAATTTGGGTAATAATATCATCACATGACTCCAGGATATTATTAAAGGTATGATCAAGCAATTTGGACATCACCATTTTTTCCTCTGTAAAATGATATTTTGAGTTTTAATTTAGACACATTTTGTTGTAACGCCCCAATGTTTATGTAAAGATAATGATTGAATACTATATTGTTATAAGAGCAATGTCTGAAATAATTTTACCTTTAGGTCTAGTCACAAGCTATAAATTTTAATCTGATGTGGTGTAAAAAAAAACTACCTACTATTACCGCTACATACTTGTTCCGCACTCACATTTACTCCATAAGAAAAAGAAATGAAGTTCAAGTTCATAGTCATTTTATTAACATTCTCTCATACGTGAATGAAATTAGAAGTTAAGAAACTCGGGGAAGAGTTGAAATTGCAATGAATTAGAGCATGGCTAAACTGAAAAAATAAAGAACATTGAACAAACAGGACCTTTTTATCTAATAAGGCCCAAATAATAATGCATTAAGTGCCTTCCAAAGCATATTCCGTTTGGCATTAGTCTATCAAGTAGCAATGTTTCATAACAAAACGTTATTATGTTACAAAAAAAAAAAAAAACCTGAGCAAAAATTTAATACAAAAGTAACCAAAAATGTGTTAATTTTTTTTCACCAGCTAAATTCTGGGAGTTCAATGTCAAAGTTGATGGGGAATTTTAAAAGTCAATATAAAAGGCTTAGTTCTATTGCTCTTTGAATTAAATATAACTTTTGTAGTAGTATTACTTAAAATGATAGGCCAGCTATTAACCTAACGTAAATATCTCTTACACGTAAGTTACAGGTTGTGGTGGCCATCATAATTGAAAAAAAATCATTAAAACTTATTAAAAGCACAAAATATTGTTTAGCTCAACCAAGAAAATAAAATAAAAGATTAAAAATCATTTGATGGATCGGTGAGATCAGCTACATTATGTTTTGCGACCAAAGGCCCAAACCCACTCTCAAACTATCATGGCATAAAACCGGAAGCAGGAGAAGTTAATATTCAGAAAAGTGTCTGATGGGCAGTAGCTGATAACAAACATCATACTAAATAAACATTACAACTAAAAGCATAAAGGATTATATGAGGCATTATGCTCAACGGAAAAAAAATAGATTAAAAATCATCATTCGAATCGAATATTGTTAAATCTGTTGCTTCTATACGTAGTGAATTGAGACTTGATCTCATGGGTGTCGCAATACGCCAGCCAGTCCTCCCTGCAACCATTTTTTTCATCCCCTCTGGGACCAAACACATCAGAAGTTGTTCTGATCACTCTGAAGGCGGCTGTTTCACCAGAGGACGCAAAGTGACTGAAGGTGTTGCTCTTGTCTCGGCCCAGTTTTTCATCCAACAAACCCTCTTCTTTCTTAATGGCAGCATCTGTAACATCTGCAAGAGCAATTAGAAAGTGGGCATTGCAGTGAAGGAACTCGATAGCTGCATCAGTTCTGTGCCTAATACTTCCCTCTTGTGTTCCAACATCTTCTTATTGTACAACTTAATATTCGCCGCTCGGTCGCTCATGAGACACATCATCTTTGAAAGAATTTCTTTGAAAACTTCGTCCTTCTGGGCTTTCTCTTGTGCCTCACGGTATATCTCACAAAGCTCATCTATCAAATCTAAACTCTTTTTCAACAGAGTGTCTGCTTTATCATCTGGAACTTCGGTGAAGCCTATGGACAGAGTCCCGCCTGAGTCCAGGATCAAGTGGTGCTCCATATAGTGCCTCTTCTGTCGACTTGTCCCGTCACTCCCGTATGTGAAATGCTCAGCGTCTTGAATTTTTTCCACTATTTGCTGCTTCGCAATATGGTGCGCCTCATCCATGAAATTAAGGGCTGTTTTCCTGCAGGGAAGTGCTTGCAAAGGGATGTCTTTATCAAACAAATGTTTAGCGACAAGTTGCACTGCTTTGGAGGTTTGAGCAGGGACAATGCTTGTTTCACCTTGGAGGCTCATATACAACTCCCTGATGTTGTGGGTGTAAGTATTAAATTTCTCTTTCAGGTTGAGTTCTTTCTCTTCCTCCAAAGTGTTAAGAGAATACAAGCATCTCTCAATTTTATCTTTGGCAGAATCTCTCTCCTTTTTTAACTTGCTTTTCATCTGCTGCTAATTTTTAATTTTTTGGCGTAATTTTTCATTCCCAACGTTCTCTGCTTGAAGCTCCTCTCTTAGTCTCTCATTCTGGTCTGACATTTCTGAAATTTGCGATTGAAGTTTCTTGATTTCTTTCTTGCACTCAATATTTCGTTGTAATACAGCTTTGTGTTGGTGATGTAATTTCCTCCTGCAATTTTTTTATTTTCACTGCCAAGTTTTCTCACCTCCTTTTTCAAACATGAAATTAAGGACTTATCTTCAGCTGCAAGAACCTCAAGATCTTGTTTTTCTTTTTGTAATTCTTTCAGGATAGTTGTATTTCCATCTAGGTCTTCTCTCAAAATGTTTTCTCTTGCACTCAAAGCCTTCATTTCTTTCACCAATCTGTTGATCTCACATTCTTCTTGCTTAACCTTACTTTTCAACTTGTCACACTGAGAACATGATTGAGGTGTTATAACTTCAGACATTTCAGTTGTATTTACAGAACTTTCACTAGATTCAGCAAAAATGCTGTTGCTTTCCTCTGGAAATTGTTTTTTCAAGAAGTCCTCAAGATCATTTGCATTCTTCATTTTACTTAACAATTTGTACTTTTTGATTGTTGTTAGAACATTTGATGTTAACAAAGAGTCACTCATTTGGGAACACTGTGTGCTAAGTGTCTTAAGCCATTTTACAGTGGAAAAAGAAATGTTTCTTTCAGAACTCTTAAAATGTTCTAGGGCAATAACAACACGATTGGTAATGAACTCAAGTGAGGGTTGAGTAAAAGGTTCAATGTTTGTAAGATGCAGCCGATTTAAATTCAGGTCTGCTAGAGCGGCTAGTGCTGCATGGAAGTTCACATGTTCGGACAGGAAATGCAGGGCAACTTCCTCTGTCATCTTGAGGCAGGATTGCACAGCTGATGTGACTTTGTGCTTGACACGCCCCTCGGTCACATGGCAAACGCTTGGGTCCAACTTCTCTAGCCACAGCTTGAGCTTGAAATGTAAAGAGAAAAAAAAATGAAAGACTGACTTATTAGTGGTGATGGACCTGCAGTGGAAACCAAAAAAATGATAATGGACAATAAATAAATTTAGAGGTAATTTATGGTTTAATTCATACTTGTAATTACTTTTGCTTCATTAGTGAAAACCTTTTAAATGCAAAGAACCTGTGGACTGCAAAGTCTTGATTGAGTATTTTTGATACATGTATGGACCAAATGGGGACAAACTATTTAATTGTGGATATATTTGAACAAGTAATATCCTTTATAAAGTCCACAAAAAGGCCTACCTCCCTGAAACTGCTATTCCCTTCCTCTTTGATGAAGTACAGCTGGATAAGGACTCTCTGTGTCAATGTCTGCAGTATTGGCAAATCAGGTCGTCTTCCCTTTCCAACCATGAGAAAATGACGTTTGCAATCGCGGTAGAACTTGTCATCTGTATAAAAAGAAAAGACAAACTTCTTACAATGCGTACATGGTGTAGGCTTGTAGCTTCTTTTAAATTTGACCGCTTCCAAGTTTCATATAATGATTGGTATCAAAGTAATTTTACTTATGCCTGAGCATGAAGGGTCCTGGCAAGTTGAATCTGGACAAATAGGCCCACTGTATGGCTTACACTAACTAGTGACTAAGTTACATAAATATGTAAATGCCGTTTTCGATGAAAAAAGTTTTGTTTGTAGAACTACATACAATGTTCAACTATTAATTTTAAACAAGGCTTTAAAGTTTAATTAAGTTCTGTAGTAATTACAGAACTGCCAACCCTCCTTCCATCAAACGAGCACTTTTCTACTTTGGAAAGAGTATTTTTAGCTCAAAAAGATATTTTGACTATATTCTACTGTCATTAACATACCTTTTTAAATCATTTTGAAGCCTTAAAAAACGTATTTCAAATAAATTTAGGAGTATTTTTGGTGAAAAAGAGTATAAAAATACTCAAAATCGTACTGGTTGGCAGCCCTGTAATTATTATCTTTGTAAACCCAATCACCGTAATTTGAAAAAAAAAAAATAAAGAAAAATTCACCTGATATGGACGTACATAGTATGCCTAGACAAACAGTAATAAAGTAACCACACAAATAAAAAAAGAAGAGCAAGTTACGTACAGGCCCATTTTTAGCACATAAAATACCATTTATAATCAAGCGTGTTTTTTAGGGTCAAATCTATATGCTATGATATGGCGTGGATCCAGTGCATGTTTGCGAAATTACGATTATACAATGACCCCGAAGAAAAGAAAAAAAATGAAAAAAAGTTCTTTTTTAAAGAGGAAAAAAATCGTACATCTACATTGATATAGATCTAATCTAGACTCTAGTATATGCGCAACTGAACTCATGTATTATGCTAAGATTTAAAAGCAAGAGCGTAACTCAATATGTAGATCTAGATCTAGTGCCGATGGTACTCGGTCCGATTCATTATCGGGAGAATAATTAAACTCAAGTGCAGTATAATATATAAATCTAGGTGTAGCTCCAAAACGACGATTATTATTTTTGTGACATTGAAAAACGTTCACATCGCTTTTGTTTTTAACTCAGCGCGAGTCAAACATACTAGATTTAGCTAGTCTAGTAATTAGGGCGACTGGCTGTTCCAACAACCGAGAATTACCTCCCGCCGCTAAGCGAATTAGCTATTCGTGTCTAAATAACAAATAATATTCAACTCATATGTCTAAATATACATTTACTTACCGATTAAAGACCGTAAATGTGACACTGTAACAGTAATTCTGGCCGAGGTTGTTTCATTCAGAGAGCTTTCTACATGCTGTACGCTCGGCGCCCGGGATGGGCTACCTGCACTCTGCTCCATCGTCCTTGGCCGAGGCCTAGATCTAGTTTTTATCGGAGGCGAGGTGGTCGCACGTTTAGGCCTATAGATTCGTCGCTACATAACGCAGCAAGTTAAAATTTGTGTCTTTAAAAACCTTATTGGATAAGCTTTAAAATGGTATTTAATTTGACTTGATAACTTATCAGCTTCGCCTTCATTTGGCCTGAAATTCAACTCACATCGCTCTCTCTCGGACTTGCCGAGGCCATATTGAAAGGAATGCTGGGACATCTGGTATCACAATAAAGGCCATGCTTTTCCGGTTGTAATGATGTCAATTCTATTTTTATGCGACCTCTCGCGATGAAATTATCCCACTTTAAGTACAACGACCTTAGGCCCAGATTTCAGGCATCCCGCACACGGGCTGCCGTTAACGGCCAAACTTACGGTTTTTACAGGACTGTAAATACAAAACCACACATCACATCGTGACGAGACAGCACACAATGAACAAAGAAATGTTAAATTTTTTAATGATCGTTATTTGATTAAAAAAGACGCGAAATGACAGGAGATACAGGTGGTTAAAGACAAGGCAGATAGACCTAAATCTCGATGCTCGCGAGCTTGTCTACTGCCGCGAGGCGTACGTTTGCCACATCGAATTTCGATGGATCGGTGAGATCAGCTACATTATGTTTTGCCACCAAAGGTCCAAAGCCACAGTCAAACTATTGTTGCATAAAATCAGAAGGAGAAAGTCTCTACTCAGAGTCAGATTCAGAAGAGGAGCATTCTGACTCTGCAGATATTTGGGCGTCATTTGGCAGCTGATCAAACAAAGCTTGGGTTTTGAGGACTGCAAAATCGCTTTAATTTCTGCAGGTCTTTAAACTTAGCTGCACTGATTGGCACAGATGCTGTGTATCGTCGTTGAGGCTCATCCAAAAGAGCAGATTTCGCAGAACTGCCTTTTCTTCTTTGGGCCTGTTTTGGGGTGATCACAGCCGAAAAGAAAGGTCCATTCCAGTTCTCTCTGTACATGAAGAGTCTGGGATGCTCCTTTGAGACAGAGAGTTTTCTGATTGGCCTGGTCGCAATGGGACATATCTGTGCCGTAGAAAATCAGAAACAGCCAGGAATTTGTCTTGTGTCATATTGATGACGTTGTATGGTTCTGGATTAGATCTTGCAGCACGAAACTTGCCAATCACTCGGAGTTTCGGCTGCTGGTTTTTGGTTGACAAGAGCCATGTCTTTGTCACACTCCATGAATGAGTGCCCACGAATTGGAAAAGACTCTGTTGTATTTTCAAACCGCTCAGCAATGTGAACCAAGTAGTGCAGCATACGAACAAAACTAAAGTTTTTTTGTCCTGCGCAAGAATCGCAAAACAGGAAAAGTTTTTTCCACTGTGTTTGACAGGTGGTTGTTAAGGAAATCCAGAAGCATAGAACAAACCTCATCGGCCACAGTTTCCGAGCTTTGAGTTGTCTGTGTAGACGTTCAACCATCCCATTTGCTTGTGGATGGTAGGCATTAGTCATTATGGTGTCGACACCCAGCAGCCTGTTAAGTTGTGTCCAAAGGGAGGAGGTAAACTGACTGCCACGGTCTGAGGTAATGTCCACAGGCACTCCAAATCTGGCGATCCAGTGATAAAGTGATGTAGCGCAGGTAGAGGCCTGGGCATTAGGAAGTGGTATAGCCTTAGGCCATCTTGTGAACCGGTCAATGATGGTGAAGAGGTAACTCATGCCCTCGCTCTCAGGGAGAGGTTCGACTAAGTCCACGTGAAGGTTACTGAACCGGTCAGTCGGTAGTGGGTGTTCAGTGAGGGGGGCACGTGTATGGTGGTGGATCTTGGAGGCTTGACAGTCGGGGCATTCCTTGCACCACCTGCGGATCTCTCTTCATGCCGTGCCAAACAAACCGTTGCGAAATAGCTTTTTGTGTGGGACGAACGCCAGCGTGGGAGAGTCCGTGGATTTTGTCAAAAACTGAGCGAGTCCATGTTGTGGGAAGTATAGGCCTTGGAATTCCTAATGAAGTATCACACAGCAGTGTTGACTGACCGATATCAATGTCCTCAAGCTTTCGTCCCGTAGTGACAGTTCGATATGAGTTCATTTCATCTGATTTCTTTTGGTCACGGGCAAGGTGGTCAGGACTGATGAGATCTGTACTCCGTTTAGAAACAAGAATATCAGAAACTACAGTAGGGAGGTCCGTTGCCGTTTCACCTGTGTCGTCAATCCTAACATAGTCTACAGTGGTGACTCTTGACAAAGCATCCGTCACGACGTTGAATTTACCTTTGATGTGCCGTATGTCAGAGGTAAATTCTGCGATTTAGGACAAATGCCTTGTTTGGCGTGGGGATCGGTCGGCTTGACTTGTAAGAGCTGTAGTCAATGGTTTGTGGTCGGTGTAAAGTGTGAAAATCCGCCCCTCTAAAAAGTGTCGAAAATGTTTGGTCGCACTGTAGGCTGCCAAAAGTTCTCGGTCAAAAGCACTGTATTTCTTTTCAGAATCCGAAAGTTTTCTAGAGAAGAAAGCTAGTGGAACCCAAGAGCGACCCTGGCGTTGCTCAAGCTGTGCACCAACGGCAGTGTTTGACGCATCCACTGTAAGGCTTGTTGGTGCGTCTGGTTGAGGGTGATGCAACAAGGTTGCACTACTAAGGGCATCTTTCGTTCTATCAAAAGCGTCCTGACATTCTGCAGACCACTCAATATTTTGTCCCTTGCCACTGGCTTGAGCATGAAGTGGGGCCAAAATGCCTGCAATCCCAGGTAGGAAGCGATGGTAATAGTTTATCATTCCAAGGAACCGCTGAAGACTTGTACGGTCTTTGGGTGCACCACCACTGTTGCGAAGAGCCGAAACCCGTTCCGCAAGTGGGGCTATTCCACGAGAACTGAAGTGGTGGCCCAAGAAGTCAAGCTCATCCACGCCAAAGATGCACTTAGCCCTGATGATGACAAGTCCATTCGAAGAGAGTAGTGTAAATATTTGACGGAGATGTTGAGAGTGTTCCCGAGGAGAATGGCTGGCAACCAGGATGTCGTCTAGGTAGACGAAGGCGAAGGGCACATCTCTAAGGATCCCGTCCATGAGGCGCTGGAATGACTGCGCAGCGTTTTTAAGACCAAAAGGCATGCGCAGCAAATCCCAGAGACCGAATGGGGTGATGATGGCAGTCTTAGTAATAGACGATGGTGCCATGGGAATTTGGTGATAGCCCCTGATCAAATCAATTTTTGAGAAGATTGTACAACCTGCAAGGTGATTGGTGAAATCCTGTATATGAGGGAGCGGATAACGGTCATCATCCGTTGCTGCATTTAAACGTCTATAGTCACCACACGGTCGCCACTGACCACCAGGCTTTGGTATGACATGGAGCGGTGAAGACCAAGGGGATTTGGAACGGCGGATGATGCCCATTTCTTCCATTTGCAGGAACTCGGCTTTAGCAGCAGCCAGTTTCTCCTGGTCTAAACCCCGAGCACGAGCGTGAGTTGGAGGGCCATGTGTGACAATGTGGTGCTCAGCACCATGTTTGTTGGCAGAGGTGTAGAAGTGTGGTGTGAGCAGCTCTGGGAACTCTTTGAGCAGCTTGGAGTAAGCATCCTGGGAAGGAAGTCCTAAACCGGAAATTGCCTGTGGGGATGTTGTTTCTAAGAGAGAAATGGACATGTTGTCGAAAGACAAAAGGCGTTTGCCACGCAGGTCAATAGCAAGCCCATGTGCTGTGAAAAAGTCTGCTCCGAGGATGGGACGGGTAACGTCTGCTCGGCAAAACTCGTGATTGTAGTGTCGCTTAGGGTTTATCGCTAGCGAAATACTGCGCTTGCCCCAAGTCTGAATGGTAGTCCCGTTGACAGCAGGAAGTGAAGTTGTGGGATGTATCTTCTTTCGATCTTGTGCGGACGCCGGATAAACTGATACTTCAGCACCTGTGTCGACAAGATATGTGACTCCGGTTTTGCGATCTTCAACAGACAGCGTGCTTGCTTGTGACGAACTGGTCGCTGCCACGCCTAGCGGCCGGTGTTGGCGTTTCCCGATGTCTTGGAGAGCAGGCAAGAAAACTTGCAGCCAAGTTGACAGTTGAGGGCTCTCGGTCCAAATTTCATGTGGTAGAAACAGACTGCGGAGGTAGGAGTAGTTGAAGCCTTGAACACAGTGTTGGGTTTGGTACGAAGTGGCGCGACAGCCTCAACTGTAGTGTTGCACGTAGGTGGAATGTTGGCGTGAGGCATTTGTTGCACCTGTCGAACAGAGGCAGTAGCAGAAAGGCTTTCCCAAACACGATCAGCGGCCTCGGCAAGGTCTTCAGTTTCCCGAAACTCTTGTCCCGCAAGAATGTTGCGAATCTCTGAGGGGAGATTTGCGAGAAACAATGCCCTTTTCAGGGTTCGCGGATCATCGTTAAGTGCGTTGATCTTGCGCAACAAGGCTGTGGGTCTGCGGTCGCCCAGGCCATTAAGGTTGAACAGCTCATTGTCCTTCTGTGCTTGAGATTTTCCAAATGCCTTAATGAGCGCCTTTTTTAAAGTTGTGTATTTGTCCTGGTCTGGGGGGTGTATAAGGACTTCCGGTACCTCCTCAGCAGTTTTTAAATCTAGGGCACTCACTACATAGTCATATTTTGTTTGGTCCTGGGAGATATGTTTAGCACCGAACTGTGCCTCTACTCTCGCAAACCATACCTAGGGCGAGGTATTCCAGAAGTCAGGAATTTTAACCGAGGCGGCATTGATTTGTAGTTGCGTTGCCAGCCTCTCGAGTAGTGTTTCTGCAGACTCACCGTGAGGAAGTTGTTGTGGTTGAGACATGACTGAAGCAGCTGTTGTTTACAAGCAGGCGGTACAGTAGAACTGTCTAGAGCTATTGAAATGATGGACCTTGAAGAATGGTTGAATGATGAGTTTGAGATTTCTGGATCTAGATCTAGATCTAGTATTGTTTAATCTGCTTTTATCACGTCGGGTCACCAATTTAGCGTGTAACATTAAATTAACGTAAATGCTCTTGTAATTAAAACAAGACTTTATTAACTAACTATTGGAAATTATGAATTGATAAATGAAATTGATATCAAAGCTTGACTGTCGCTGTCGTGAGCGTGAGCGGAAGTTTTCTTGTCTTTTTTGTTGATCTCTGAATTGGAAGTGGCTAGATCGTCATCTCAGAAAGGAAGTGGTTAGGTCGTCAACTAAGAAAGGAAGTGGCTAGGTCGCCACAATACATAGAAGCTAGATTAGATCTTGATCTAGATTTTTAAAGCCTAGAATTAGATCTAGATCGATAGAATCTAGATTAGATCTTGATCTAGATATGCTACTTTTGTAAGCAAAGAATTAGATGCAGATCCATAGATCTTGATCTAGAGTAAGATACTACTAGACCCTAGTTAAGACTTCTAGATCTAGATTTATGATTAAAAATATTGTGTGTAACTCTTACCTGTTTTGGCAATGGTGTCTCTGATTTTTTAGATGCGACCTTTCTTTATGCCAAAGATGGAAAGAAACACACCTCCGGCTTCTTTGATGTGCCATCTCGAACAACTAGAATGTTATACTTGTATGAATGGTTATGAAAGTCGGCATCAGCTTCATCACGCCTACTTCTTCTTCTCTTTACACCTTGAACTGAAACACATGCAGGAAAAAAAGCATCATGCTCGTCTTTGGTTTTGAGCCCATTAAAGTGCTCCAAGAGGTTCCTCCTATCATCAATAGTAGTATTTTGGAAACAGTTTAGCCTCTTACACTGACAGGGTTCACCTGTTACATGGCTGTTAAGTCTTTTCGACTTTTCTAACTCTTTTTTCGACCATGTTGTTGCTTTTTATAGGGCTTATCACTTACAGCTGGTCTTTCTGGGTCAGCCATTTTGCAACTAGTTTCAATAGTGGTCACATGATCCGGAAGAAGACTCATTGGCTGGAGTACCAATATGACCTTCACTGTTGTCATGCAGTTTGGACACCACTGATTCTTCTCATTTGTGAACAGGACAGCTCCAGATTTTCCCTAGGAGCCCCTTTTTTTAACACACCATAACTTGTGACATAGCCAATTTATCCAAATGACAATAAGACATCATAGAGAATGAGAATTTCTCTATAACAAAGGGAAGCAATCACCAAAATTCCAAAATGTGGACATACCAGCTTTTCCCGTGTGGTCTTCGTTTGCTTCCTGAGTTACTTTTAAACTAAGGGGCTTAATCTGTCGAGGAAACGTTTGCAGAATTCTACTGTTAATCCGTCTGGTCTTGGTGCTTTGTTTGCTTGCATGACTTGAAGCGCATTTTTTTTTTAGATCTACGAATGTTTTTGGTGCATCTAGTTTTGCTTTGCTTGCATCTAACGGTTTCACATATTCTAAGTTCTGGGTATGTGGGCAGGTGGGCTCTGAGCTGTACAGAGTTTCGAAGAATTCTTTGAAAGTTGCAAATATCTTTTGGCTCAGTATGCATCTGGCCGTGTAAATTCTCGATTTGTCTAATCTGCCTGTTTTGTTGCACATTTTGCTCAATTGTTAGAAATTGTTTCGTAGGCGTCCCATATAGATGTACAGCTTAGTTCGGATTTGTGCTCTTTTATATTGCTGCTGAAGATAGTTCTCTGCTTCTATTTCTAGCATTTGCGTTTGTGCGGTGTACCCTTGTTGTTTCGCAAGCTCGATTATCATTAGCAGCTCTGGATATGCCTGTTTGTCCTGCCTGGCTCGATACGTTGCTATTGTTTTCGTTCGGTGTATAATATTTGATTTTCATGGTTTCCCATAGTTGTCTTACTTTTCCTCTTCTTTCCTCAGTTTCTAAGTCGTCTATGAGTGCTTGTAGGATTTTTTCTATTTCTTTTGTGTAGAATTTATTTTCGAGTAGAATGTTGTTATTCAATTTCCAATGTCGTCATCTTTTGGGGGGCGGGATAATCCAATATGTGCTATGATGCTCTTGTGATCTATGAAATTTAGTGTTTCTTTTAGGTAAAGCACTTGACCAAAGCGGAAATTTTTGTTTGTGCACATTCTGTCGGGCTTGTTTTTATAACTGTTGATGCGTGTGTTGTGTCTGTACTGTCCGGGTTCGTTTCTTCAAAACTATCTATCAGGTTGTATGAGTCGAGTGGTGTTTGTAAGGTTCTAAAATGAGGCTGGTCCGCCCTATCACAGCCATTCATGTACTGGTTGTATTCATCAATACAGAGGGTGCAAGGGAAAAACCAGAGATGTCTCGTTTTGATAGTTTTGAGATAAACGAAAAATAAATTTTGAAGACTTCTAAAAGGTTATCTTTTTTTTATCCCATTTTATCTGAAGTTAACCCTATTGATGACTTTCTGTGTGTGTGTGTTTTTTTTTATAATTTATGCATTAAGTTTTAAAAAGTTATGTAAAATTTTCAGAGTCCCAGATGAAATGGACATCTCCCGTTTTCCCCTTCTTAACCATTGTCATTTTTTGAATCTTGTAAATTACTCTATTGCCACGAATTGTCAGTGACATGGAAAAAGAACAATATGTGGACTTTGTGGCTACTTTTGAATGCAATACATGTAGTATGACCAGTAGAGCGAGGCCCAATCTTATGATGGGTGCGGAAAAAAAGTTAATTTTTTGCTTTCAAAAATATCATTTTTAAATTTCTGTGAAGTTCCCTAATGATACTTTTAGTTCTACTATGTGCACTGCTTCAAATTCTGTGTGAATTGTGTTAAAATTATCTGTTTTTTTCACTGTTTTGAGATTTGCCAATGGTTATTTTGTTGCATAACATTAGGAAGAGTTCACTTCAGCGCGTTCTTTTTGTCCTCTTCCTGAAAAAAAAAAAAAAAAAAGAAAACCACCAGATATTTCTCCAGAGTGTTTAAATTTGTTTTGCAATAAGGATCCTATGATAGCAAAAAGTGGGGTAAGCTTGTGTTTAAATTTGTTTTGCAATTTATATATAAGCATCCTATGATAGCAAAAAATGGGGTCAGCTTGATACGATATAAATTGTGAGTCTCGGGTCCTTGTTTCTTTTTTTCAATTTCAATTAAAGTAGGCACTGGTCTACGTCCAGTAAGGTAAGATCGTAAATATATATATATATATATATATATATATATATATATATATATATATATATATATATTAAATGCTGGATGGTCTAGTCTTAAAGATCTTCTGGGTTTTAATGGAAGACATATATATATAGATAGTATTTTGACTCGATGTTGACATTTTTGTATATATATATATATATATGAGTAGGAGTTATATATTTTCATTTTATGCTTGATTGTGCCTGAAAATTGATTGTTGTGTGAGTCTGTTGTGAGTTGAGGCCTAAATGATTTAGCAAATTTAGAATTCAATAAAAAGCTTCGAAGGTTGCTTTGTATGGGGTCATGGATGAGAACAGCGGACCAAGACACCACCAAGAGACAAATCAATCTGCTTATTACTTCAGCCTCCATGTGCTATAGCAACATACCGGTAAATGTCTTATGTGTACACATCTATGTATCTTAAAGTAACTATTGATTGTATTTGCCTGTAAGTTTATTGCACAGCAGTACGTATATAAGCATTTTGTATCTTGACATAAATGAAATACAGATTGTACATTTAGCCTGGGGTATTGTTCCCATTGTGAGGGCTATTTACCCACCCTTGATGTACGGTAATTTTTGTTCACTATTAAATCTTTCACATGTAATAGCTGCTTGAATCTGATCGTTTGTTTTCCTAAGTGGTGTGAATTTTATCAGTATTGTATTACTTTGAGAACATTTTGTGGTCCACATCTAATGTCCTAGCTTCCAGTTTGAACAGTTTATATATTCGTTAACAAAATAATTTTTGCTGCCCAATATTTCTAACTAGCGTTATTAATGCATTTTGTTGTTGTTTTTTTAATAGCATGTTCTTGATGGTGCTGTTGTAAGTGTATCTAGAAATTGTTTACAACCAAAGACTTAGGGGGCTATTGGTGGTGCGGTATTTGTACATGTATGTTCACCTAATGGAAAGTTCTGTTCTGAGACGCTGATGCACAGAGAATTCCATAAAACTTAAAGGGTTTATTCCACCAATCTGGCCCAGATCTAGATTTTGTATGTTTTAACTCAATCCCACCTAAGTAACTCCAGCTTAAGTAAAGCCCTAACCCTAAGAGAAGGGTTATAAAATTATAACTGTACAAAAGATGGACACTTTTTCACAATCAAACAACACAAGATATACGTATGAACAACAACAAAAAAAAAAAAGAAAGAAAAAAAATAAAGGTCTTGAATAAACACCATCGTATCTATAAGAACCAGAAGTGCATGTACTGATGTAGCCTACTTAAGTCCGAAAAGTAAGTTTTTCCTTCCAAATTAAAAAGAAAATAAATAAATAAAATGAACAAAGCTTTTAGTATAGAATAAAAAATTAAGTAACAATTTAAAAAAAAAATTGACTAAAATCTCAAAGTCGCCAAAAAATATCAATACCTAACAGAGTGTTCAGGTTGAGTCGATTGGTAGCCGATTGTAACAGATTTAATGATGGGGGTGATCTGTTAGGCTCTGCTTGTCTAGGGGTTCGAAAATATTTACAGCCAATTACACGATTCGTCCGTAGAAAATAAGTCCGAAGTCCGCAAGTAAAAATTGCAAACTGTTTAATCCAACACAAGAGCTTGACTATACAATATCTGTAGG
This sequence comes from Elysia crispata, assembly GCA_033675545.1. Lineage (NCBI taxonomy): Eukaryota > Metazoa > Mollusca > Gastropoda > Plakobranchidae > Elysia > Elysia crispata. Next base: position 290,529 of record JAWDGP010003786.1, read on the forward strand.
TTGACTCATTAATCATTCACTGTAGGTAGACTTAACAGTCACTCACTGTAGACTTGATGTTGACTGACTAAACATAATTTCGACTCTTATTTATACAAAATCTTGTCGAATCATCAACAAAAGAAATTACATAAATCGAAAGGGAATATTCTTGATACACGTCATAAGCAATTAGCAACCAATCAAAACAAAGGTAAACAAGGGATGACGAGATCATTACTATGCTAGAACTAAGTCGCACATTCTAGAAGAATTTTGGCCTTACAAGTGCGGGCTGTGTTCGATAAACAAGATTAAGTTCTTAGGCTTGAAATGCAAACATCATGCAACTAAATAAGATAATGTACATAGATCTAGTCGATCCGCTACCCAAAAGTTACGCACCGAAAAAGGGTGAGGAAATGAATAGATCAACTTAAAGTACAATGCGTTACACCAATGAACAGATGAGGAGGACATAATAATTCATTATCATGATAGATTTCGCTTGTACTATTGCCAGTCTTCAATAAAACGAAAGAAAATAATAATTCATGTAGCCTATTCACTAGCAACATCGGTGAATTGAATCATTGACAAAATTAATATCAAGATTATTTATTAGATAAAAGTGTTCTTTATGGCGATGACACAATAAAGAAACCGGGAGTGCATTTTTCGCACAGCGATAGCAAATCTTTCTTCTTGGCCTTATTTATTGGCAATCTCGCACGCTAGGCTCTTGGAATGGAGACGTTCACAACGGTTTCACTGCAGCCAGATCTGCATTTTCTGTACCTCAAAACTTTTATCAAGAGCCAATTAATCTTGTCGCCGTCTGTTGATTTGTTCAGATTTTTCAATTTTGTATGAGCTGTAGACCCAAAGTGTAAATATCTTGATGTTCTGTAACGTCGACCTTGTATTGCTGCCTTCTTCTTGCCTTAGTAAAAATTGAATCCAACATGCTTGAGACAGGAGTGAATTTCTTTTCTTCCTCGATGGCTGAATGCTGTCGCTCTCAAGATACAAGTATGACTGAGTGACCACTCTCAAGAAATTTGCGGCATAGGTGTTTTTGGCAGCATACAAAATATTGCCGCAACGATTTGTTCCGATTCTGTCCCGAACATGTATCCGAGAATAAAGCCGTGTACAGGCATGACGCAATTTTAGTTCTATCATGTTTTCGTTCGACCCATTCCACATACACACACACATATATATATGTGTGTGTGTGTATATATATATATATATATATATATATATATATATATATCTGTATGTATGTATATAAAAAAACACAAAGCCTCCTTGGGTCCAGCATGTTGTTTGATCTATATAAAGATTATAAACACACAGTTTGCCACTGTAATAAGTCAAGCAAATGCTAATTGATAGCAATTGTAGCGCACTTTGCAAGTCAAAAGAAACGGAAAGGAAAGAATGATCATTATTTTGAACCTCCAACTTTTGTCTTCGTTCTTGGCAGCCAGTTCCTCTTCATGTCTTTTCAAAATGACCATCTTATTGTATTTTTTCATCAAGCTTCTCCAACGTGCACACTTCGAACATTGGTCCTTTTTCGCTTTAGAGAAAGCAGTCGCATTTGTCACAGGATGTTCGCTGATAGGTCCCATGTGAAACTGGTGACCTCTCATCGTGTTGACACTTGGCTTTATGCTATAGCGATCATATATATTTTTGCAATGGATAGTGTCTGATCCAAATACACTGTACGTCCACTTTCAGTTTCGTTCTGACATAGTGTGCTCAACATGTCGCTTCACATAATTAATGTCTTTTTGAGATGTTTTATTATGTAGTTCGTGCCTCCCCTCATATCTTCTCCTTTGAATGTGTTGATTTGAGATCATTGATCCAAAACTGATTTCAAAGGACTAGCGCTTATAATGTCTAATGTTATAAAGAAGAAATCTTCACACACATGAAATCACGATTCTCTTACATTGTCAAAGTACTGCACGGTGTTTTCACGATTTCTAAGATTCTCTTGACGTTTTCTGAGACGCTGACTTGGAACTGTTTTTGTTGTAACAAGAAGATGGTCTTTCTGTCGCGAACAATCAGCTACAACCAGTATTCTCTACAAATAATTATTTCTTTCCTCTTTGGAAAAACGTTCATGATATTTATAGCTACAGTTTTTTGCCCACAGTCACTTGTTTTAAGGCGTCTTCCTTGTCTTTGCTTTCCTGTTGTATCCGTATACTCCATTCCTCTGACACGTTTATTTTGACTGACGTTTTTCTTTCAAGCATTTGGATTTCAATGCCTTTTTCTTATATTGTAGTATCCTTGCCTCCATCTACATGGCGTCTTTCACTATCATACTCAGAGGGAATTCTCTTTCGGTTTATTGTTGGGGTCTAAAAAGGATGAGCACGCTGTGAGCTTACAGTGGTATCGTGGTCTAAGCCAGGTCTACTGACACTGACTGCGGCATCATCATCATCATCATCATCATCATCAGAGCCACAGACACGGGCTTTCAAAACCATTTCATCAACATAGACAGGATCATTATCACTGTCGTCCAGGTTTTCGTCCTAGGACAAATCATTGATTAAAGCCCTTGCTGCACAAGCAGTCTGTCTTTTGGATGGAGTTGGTGGTTCGTCGGTGCAATTTTAATCGCTTGCTGTTTATCTTGTTTTTGATAATTTAGCGATGTAGACTCTTTGATCTGCTTTCGAACTTCTAGAAACTCATGGCTTTAACGACGCAACCTTACAAGCTCGACAAGCGTATATGTAGGGCCTAATCTGAATCAGAATCGCTGTTTCACACGTAATGGTTGAGGGAGTGAATTTGTCAAGCACATTGTCGCCAGATTGTTCTAGGACAGAAAAAAGTTGAATTACTAATTGTACATTAATGCCTCACAAGCGGAAATCGATACAGACAATACATGTACCAACACCAACATCATTTGTTTTTGTTGTTTTTTTTTAAAGAACGGCATAATAATTTTAAGTAAAGGTATGATTAAAAGACATTTCTTATTTTCTGTAGCATCCCTAGAAGTTTCAAGTAATCATCCACCCCAAGTCAAAGTTTAGATTTAGCCTAGACCTTGAAGTCGCCAAAAATCGCCGACAAAAACAGTCAATCTCGAAGCACGTCATTATTTAGATCTAATTCTTTTGATGAGGTCTACGAATGCTCAATTGAAACTTGGATCCCTAAAGAGAATACCTGTAGACAAGTTTGATAGAAGCATTGAGTAAAAATAAAATGAAGAAAATTCATAAATTTAGTTTGGATCAGTCATCAGCATGACTAGTAGCCAGGCCTATGTAGTTTTCTCTTTAACCTGGCGTAGCGGCCAGGTCAGGTAGGTTAGTTCATGGAAGTTGTAGTTTTAGCGACTTATTAATACATACACCATGCAGTAAATAAAGAAACCATTCAGCAGTTGTGAAGTAACTAAATTTTCTTAATATCTCGGTTTGTCTGCATAAAAATAACTTAACGAGTAGCTTTGAATCTACATCTCTCTTACTTAGTATTAAACTATGAATAGTGTGGCGTCCAAGAACGCATTAGTATAATGTGTAGTGAGAGAACCTCACAGGAGATCAATAGCTGGTAGAGGAAACTCTCAGTACCGGTATTACATGATAATTCTGTTGTGCTTCATATATTGACGGTGAACCTGGCTTGAAAATAGCTACTTGGTTTTGTTTCAATGTTTGCGCACGAAAGATTTAGTTTGATATTATTACAATCCTAATCATATAAATCGAGTTTCCTATTTCTTCCAATTAACAAACGAAAATAAAATGGTTCTTTGCATTGAAAATTTTGAAGAAAAGTAGGTTACTAATTTTTAGGGATTAAAGAACATTTTTAACGTTCAATTAAAAAAAAACAAACATGCATTTATATTGAAACCGAAAACTCACTCTTAAATTTTGCATTGTATATATATTTAAAATCGCGAAGAAACAGCCTCCACCATAATATTGATCTGATAAACATCAAGGTTTGATTTGGACAGTGAATAAACCCAATTTCAAAGTTCTAAAACTATCATTTAAATGCATCTCTCCTTTTTTTCTAATTCCTTACAGCAAAACTGTCAAAGTTTAATTTCGGTGAATTTTTGTTTTCTTTCGTAATTGACAATCAAGTTATCGTTAGGCCTACTTGAAATGAAGAAAATCTGATTAAGACTGTTCAGGATTCGACACGTTTGTTACAGTGAATGTCGGCATTTTTTTCTTTATCCCTTTTCACAGCAAAAATACATATATATACATGTATGCGGATGAAGATTTTCCAGAAATACATAATTGCAATAAATATTATTCATATTTGAACTCTACACTTAACACCATAACAGCGTTTTCCATTGTATTATTTGTAGAACTTCTATAACACAATATCTCCCACTGAGCGTTATTGAATCGTAAAAATATAGAATAAACTTGAAACGATTATCGGTTCAGACAAACGAAATTAATGAT
>JAWDGP010003786.1:300000-385000 GCA_033675545.1 Elysia crispata
ACCGTCCAATACGAAATCTTTAGCGCATGACAAAGCTCTACCAAAATCGATATTAAGATCTAGTTTTCTCTTAAATATTTAAAAACCCTTTAATTTGTGGGCCTTTACTATGATGCATATTGTTAGTGTGTCGTGTGTATCATGAAGGGCAAAATCAAAATCTTCTACGTAAGCCATACACGGTTTCTTGTCAAAGTCAGACTTACTGGTCAAGTGTCTTGATCCAGTTACTGCCAGACTGTCTCTGGAAGTCTCCAGTATCCAGGATGACCACACCCAGTGAGGGGCTGAGGTCAGAGAAACCTTTCTCTTCCCCGTAGGAGGCGGAAACCTGGCACACGAAAAGTTCAATACTGAGGCTTTTGGGGTTTTTGAGATCCAAAGTAAACACATACATGTATCACTATCAGTTGGTTTCCCAGTCGAAAAGAAGATGAACGTTTTCGTAAAAAAAAAAACGGAAAGAAAAAACGAAAAAAACAAACAAACCATATTCTCTTTAAATGTGTACATCTACTTAACCTAAATCCCTATTTTATTATCGGCAGGGTGTTGATGGGAATCAGAATGAACATCAAATTTGAGAAACTGACACGGTTGAAAAAGGGTTGAAATATTGTAGCAGGGCGGTTGACTTATAATGTCATCTTAAAGAATAAATGGGAAAAATCACTGAGGCCGTAAAGTTAGTTATTACAGCTAGTTACACTCAATATTTGCGGTACAAAGGGAGAGAGAGAGAACGAGAGAGCTCTAGTGAAAGAGAGAGAGAGAGAGAGAGAGAGAGAGAGAGAGAGAGAGAGAGAGAGAGAGAGAAGGAGGGAGAGAGGGTGAAAAGAGACATTAAAATGCAATAAAGGCATGTGTGTTTGATAGTCAAGAATTGCTCTGGATAATGAAATTATAAGTTAAAGTACAAGAAACAGACATTGACAAACAGAGAGAGAGAGAGAGAGAGAGAGAGAGAGAGAGAGAGAGAGAAAGAAAGAGAGAGAGAGAGAGAGAGAGAGAGAGAGAGAGAGAGAGAAGGAGGGAGAGAGGGTGAAAAGAGACATTAAAATGCAATAAAGGCATGTGTGTTTGATAGTCAAGAATTGCTCTGGATAATGAAATTATAAGTTAAAGTACAAGAAACAGACATTGACAAACAGAGAGAGAGAGAGAGAGAGAGAGAGAGAGAGAGAGAGAGAACGAGAGAGCTCTAGTGAAAGAGAGAGAGAGAGAGAGAGAGAGAGAGAGAGAGAAGGAGGGAGAGAGGGTGAAAAGAGACATTAAAATGCAATAAAGGCATGTGTGTTTGATAGTCAAGAATTGCTCTGGATAATGAAATTATAAGTTAAAGTACAAGAAACAGACATTGACAAACAGAGAGAGAGAGAGAGAGAGAGAGAGAGAGAGAGAGAGAGAGAGAGAGAGAGAGAGAGAGAGAGAGAGAGAGAGAGAGAGAGAGAGAGAGAGAGAGAGAGAGAGAAGGAGGGAGAGAGGGTGAAAAGAGACATTAAAATGCAATAAAGGCATGTGTGTTTGATAGTCAAGAATTGCTCTGGATAATGAAATTATAAGTTAAAGTACAAGAAACAGACATTGACAAACAGAGAGAGAGAGAGAGAGAGAGAGAGAGAGAGAGAACGAGAGAGCTCTAGTGAAAGAGAGAGAGAGAGAGAGAGAGAGAGAGAGAGAGAGAGAGAGAGAGAAGGAGGGAGAGAGGGTGAAAAGAGACATTAAAATGCAATAAAGGCATGTGTGTTTGATAGTCAAGAATTGCTCTGGATAATGAAATTATAAGTTAAAGTACAAGAAACAGACATTGACAAACAGAGAGAGAGAGAGAGAGAGAGAGAGAGAGAGAGAGAGAGAGAGAGAGAGAGAGAGAGAGAGAGAGAGAGAGAGAGAGAGAGAGAGAGAGAGAGAGAGAGAGAGAGAGAGAGAGAGAGAGAGAGATTAACTAAAGACCGCTCGGAGCATTCACCGACGTAATGTTCCACAAAGAATAATTTTTATTAGAGTTAAGAACGATTAGAAAGCATCACATAAAGGTGTCTCAAAAACAGTAATAGACCCGTAAAAGAAGACAAAATAAAAACCAATCGCTCTCGTAAGGAAAAAGCTATTGTTTAAAGAAATAAGAGTCAACATTTTGAGAATTAGATCCTTTATGGTAGATATAGAAAAAAACTCTCACGAGAGATTTTGCACGCCTACAGTGTCATGACATGAAGAATAATTAGAGATAGATCTGTATATTCATCTTTTTCAAGAAACAAAAAGTATTGCTTTAACTTTTAAAGAAATCGGAAAGGAAAGTATCTACAATTTGCAATCATTTGAATAAGAATAAATATCACACTACAGCACTTTAGGAGATAATTTAGATTTATATACAAACGAATCCTACCGAAAAGAAAAACATCTTATCACAGCAGACTGCAAGAATCGGGAAAAAAATACGCAAATTGAAGAAAAATGTCTAGATAGATCAAACCATAGACGAAAACTGGTATTCGAGAGATGCAGAGAACGACGACCTTTGTGGAAAAAAAATTGAAAGTTTTCTGTACTCGTAGAAGAATCGGAATACAATTCTTTACAAACAAAGCAACAAAATACCAGTGAGGCTCCTTCAATCGCTTCTAGTCCTAATCTAAAATTAGATCTGAAAGTTTTTCAGGCAATTGTAATTTAATGTAGAAATTTGCCTGCTATAGGCTAATAATAATATACTCAAATTGGGTGTGACTTTTGTGAATTAATTGCTGGATTATGGCTGAGCCAACTTACGATTTGTGAATGCCGACATTTCGGCAATGATTGCCTGAATTTAAGTAGAAATGCGAAAATGAATTGTGACAACGCCTTCTCGGCATAGGCCAAGCTAGGCCAAGATTCTTCTTTCTAATTATCTAGGTGTAGTGCCAGTTCCTACGGTGTTGAAATATCTAGATTTGTGAAGATAAAGATAGCCTACCATTAAAATAGGTATCTAGATCTAGATCTTAGAATAATTTCATAATGACTGAACGCTCCGATGAATGGTTAGAAGAAAAGGATTGGAATGGGGCTAAGCATTTTATCTTTTTGCGACCACAGGCTAGATTGCAATAAGAAAGGCAAATGTCATCCGACAAAATGTTAATGTTTACTGATATGAATTGGAATACTACAAGGTAAATGTGTCAGGAGATGGGGGTTTAGGTTTTGATGGGGATGAAAATAAGGTGACAAAATTTTAATTGTTATTAATGTAAACTGATCTTTGGAAAAGTTGCCGGGATACAGGATTTTGGGCATTACTTATGATGAAAATGCTGCCCCTACCAGGGCTCCACCCTGGACCCAAAGGATTCTGAATTTTCAGGCAAGTATACTGTGCCTTACATCCAGATCTACTAAAAGTTTCCAAAGCAAACGTGCATGAAAAGCAGAATAAGACATAGTTTGTAAAATAGCAGAGTTTTTCTTCGTCCTAAGCAATTGAGAAACACTTAAACAGTCCGGGCGGGTAGAGTGATTAGCACCAAATTGAAGCAGCTGTGAAACTCACCGTAATATCGACATCTCTCTCTTCATCATAGACCAGGTCACCGGAGTGTTTGATCTTCAGGGTCGGGATGGTAAACCGGTCCTGGAACAAGGCTCGCGTGCCGCTGTTGATCAGTTCTAATGACATCTTCGAGCTGATGAGCCATGGATGGACGTGGGGATAGGGCGAGGGAAGCAAAGTGCGAATTGCTATAGTGAAGTCATAAAACTTTGTTTCAAAGTGTACACTTCCAGTAATTTTTCCGATTCAAAATGGAAGAATATTCATTACTCTAGTTTAGCCTATTTTCTTGACAGATTTATTCTTTGACGAAGAGGGTCTTGATCTTAATATTGCTACGATATTTGGAGAAATTTCACTTGCAGGGCGATGAAGATGTCAGTTTATACTGAAATCAAATTGATTGAATCGATTTCACTCATAAAATATTCCGATGAAACAAACTATTATGTCGATTAGATCACACATAAGTAATTTGATAATTTGACAGGCAGCTGAGTTTAGATTTGAAGCTCTCGTTAAAGAGAACAATCATTTTAATTTCCCACCAACCTGTGATTTCTGTTGGTTAACAGTACTTCCACCTTAGCCTCGCTTTTACAGTTGCCATCACAGACGAAAGTGAAAGAGCAAGATCCATCTGGCTCTTCGTCTTGATAGCTGGCCGCTGTTTATAATAACAACAATAACAACAACAACAATAACAACAACAACAACATATCAGTTATCAGCAAGGAGATGTCTGATTAGGCTAAAGTCAGATCCGTATAGTCAGCAACGATGTCAGAATTATGGTGAACCTTTTTGAAAACTATCTTGCTCGCACAACAATACTAATTACTATGGTCCTGCAGAATAGGCAACTTTATATCATGCATGTCAGTTGCCGTTTAAAACAATTCTACTGTTGCTCAAACGCAGCATACGGTTTTTCTAATTACCGGGGTGCTCATTCAATAGAATCCTGCCCAAAACACTAGAATGAATGATTGTAATTGAATTTAGTGTATCTGTTTAAAAAATGTCATAAATTTAATGTATGTTCTTGACCTATAGAAATGAGCCGCTATTTACCGCTTCTCAGTGATCGTGTTAAAATAATCATTTTTTTCTAACTTGAGCTTTTTATAATAGATTTACTTAAACCAATTCTCTAACAAATATGAATACAATTACAAGCAATAATCCACATTTCCTGATCTTATTGGGGCGCATCGTATGTTGAAACTATAATTAATTGTAAACTTGAGTCGGAAAGGAGATCACACGGTCAAACCATTATAGAAAAGCGTTTTCTTGGGGGGAAAAAAAAAAAAACTCCAGACATTGAACTATATAATTAAATTAAAAAAGAAAGTTCGTCGGCACAAATCTGAGGTTAAAGGATGGGTGACGTAGGTCTGCGGCATATGATTAAGTGCAATATCTCTCTCATATTTCATCTATAATATCATACGTTTAATTAATTATGGTCTTTAAGATATTATGATTTTAAGATAATACCACTATTAGTAATATTAGTGATTAATATTGCCATTATTACACCCTTTATATAAATATATATATATATATATATATATATATATATATATATATATATATATATATATATTGCAAGCTTATTTTTATGTTAATGGAGATCAATTTTGAATTTCTCCAAGAGGGATGAGTAAGGTAAATCTTATCTTATCTTATCTTCCCATACGATATGTGTTGCAGGGCCTACCTATTTTTTGGTCCTTGACACTGATATCAAAGAAAATTTCATCGCCATTCTTTATAAGGTGAAGAGTGAAGATATTTCCATCTGGTCCCGGGGTTCTGTTGATAGCTACCAAGGTCGCAGGGTCTACAGGTGGTGCCTTGTGACATGGAAGGGGTACAGAATGAAAACAATAATGCTTAGCCGGTTCAGATTCAGAGCACTTCGAAAAATGAATCGAAAACATTTTGACATTTTTGCCATTTACGGAGACAAAAAGGTAGGCCTATAAGGATATTTTCATCATGGATTATTCGGTTTAGTTACTTATTTTATTCTTCCTTTATGTTTTGCGACTCTAATTACGGTATTAATGTTGATACAGTGTACATGTAATGATGTGGTTTTTTCTCTTGTGGAATCGCAACCCATGTAGCTTAATTCTGTATAATTGGGGTTTCATTTTAAACAATTATTCAAACTTATACTTATACCAATCATATCCTGTACTTTTCCAAGCAAGCTTTCGTTTTCATGAGCAAGACCAAGTTGTCGTTGACAAATAAGATATGGATTCAATCTTTTTAAGTCAAAGTTTGAAATTCGATTTAATTATGACATCGATATTTTCAGAGAGGCCTTTCAGTTTCACATACCTTAGAATCTGTACATGCTCGGGTGACATCGGCAAGTCGACTAACTTCGTTGGTGAGAATCTCCAACTTGGCATTTACAGTCCTTAACTGGGAATAAAAACAAATATTGGTAGTATTGAGCTACGTTCATTGTGAATGGAGTCAAAAAAGCTCATTCTCTAGAACTTACATTAGAGGTCCTTCAGGGTTAGATTCTAGAAAGTTTAGCAGCAGACTGATAATCTCTAGGGTTGTGGAAGTTTCAACGATATTACACGTCTTTGCTGCATGCGGGCCTGAATATAACGAAGCAGATTATTATAGCCGTAAAGATCTCAGTTTCAGTCATGAAAGGTTAATCGCCGAGAGAGAGTCCAGGGTTAGAAAAAAAAACAACATTGGATTATTTGGGGTTTTATTATAATCATGCCGTGGCGGTGCTAAGACTCTGAACCCACCAATTGTTGAAATAGATAAGGAAAGAGTCGACGACCAGGGAAAGATTAGCTTTCCAGGAGAGCGAGAGCAGCTCTAAGAGAGGACAGAATATGCACTAATGCGATTGGTTTGTTTCCGGTTTTAACCTCTCCAGGTGAAGTTGGTATCTCTCCACATTTAAGTGCCGTCAGGAAAAAAATGTGAGTTGTCCACAATATTTAGAGGTTCAATGGCTAGTATTATAGGTAAATTTCCAAAATTTGTAAAAAGCCAAATCAATACCGTGCATAAAATAGTTTCAATTTTGAAAATATCTTAACTGGCTGAGATATGGCTGTAAATCTGACACAAGTTGGCAAACAAGAAACTGAGAAAAAATGCGTTTAAAATTAAGGAAAGCTTTATAACATAGTTGTAGATATCTCCACAAAAAAAAAACAAAAAAAAAACAAACTCACACACACACACAAAACAATATTTAAAGCTTTTTATACGCTTTGAAACTTTCCGACATGATAAGAATGGATGTTTGATCATGAAAAGTTAAAAGAGGGCAACCTCGAAAAATAAAGTTTTATGTTTGAAGCCCTATAGCTCAAATCCATATTTCCGTCATGAGCCTAAAAATCCCAGGCCACCTCACAGATATACCCTTGCGGGGCGGTATTCTAGTCTCCGCGAGATTCAAGTCACCGAGCTTCCAATCACAAGTCCAAAACAAAACCCTTAACAGACTGCAGATGACGCCATGTATACAGTTAGATTTAGATAAAAGGGACTGCACTGTACAACTATGTCTGCACTTATAATAATCTTCATCTGCCTCTTATCATATGAGGTCGAACGATTCCTGACTAGTCAGGAGCTAAATGCATACCAGCCAACAGTAAATTATATATATATATATATATATATATATATATATATATATATATATATATATATATATATTATATCTATAGCACTATTCCGGATCAATAAGTAAAGTATTCATTGTTTAATTGTCAACACAATTTCACACGAAGAGTGGCAGATTCTTTCAATGAAACATGATGAAAAAATTTATTAAACTGACATGTAATTTTGAGGATGTAGATAAAACAGGGCATTGCATGTATGCAGCCAATCATAAAGTGATACTGTTCTGATTCTTGTTTACCGCTAATAGAGATCTGGATAATGATAATAAGAGAGATAAGGTCAATAATGAAAATGTGATGGCCAGTTGTAGCAATATCTATCATCCAGTACCTTCTAGTACTAGGGCTGTAACTATAACATTAATGTGACTCTCGATTGTTGATCGATACGCGCCGCCAATAAAACCTAATCTAAGCTAAGCCTCGATGATAGTCTAGGGCTGACATACCAGCATAACAGGAACTAAAATTGACAACATCGATTAACCACCGTTACATATATGAAATTTTATTGTTTTGTTTAAATAAACAAAGCTTTCTAATTTGCAATTTAATTTATTTCACCTATTGATTGAACAAAACTATTAACTTCATCCAAAAAAAAAAAAATCTTTTTTGTCTTATTCTGGTTACATCAGGATCTAGATTCTAGATCTTGTCGCAAAATAGAAATAACCTTAAAAAAGTTGAACTAAGCGATGTTCATCCTTACAAACATTTCACAAAATATTGGCAAAATATCTTTGCGTTGAAAAAGGGTCAGATTTTGAAGTCTTTCGTCAAATAAATTGTGAAATGCGAATTTAACTTTTGATCTGACTTTAAAATAAACGTTTAGTATTTTAAGTCAATATTTTACACGAGTTAATAATGAAATGTGAGCTTAATCTAAAACTGTCTTTTAAATGTTTTAGTTTAAAATATTGCTTGAGAGGGAATTGAAACCATATATATATATAGTACTCGACATAATTATTTGAACCAACCTGGGAATTGGTTGTCGAGCTGCTATCATAACTGCTGTAGTACCCAGAGGATCTCTTTAAGCTAGCCAGAACACAGATGGTTATTGAAGCAACGTGACAGCGCAAAAACATGGCTGCAATGCTAATCCTGCACAACTTTGTGTATGTACAGAGAAAGGATCTGCATAGTCTCCTATATGAAGAGGCAAATAACCTCTAGATTAGTGTGAACCTCTAGATTAGTGTGAATTAAACTAGTAATTGGGCAGTTCGGATCATTTAGAATACCGGTACTGAACTATTATGAAGGCAGAGCTTGCTCTCATCTGTAGCGTAACCTATGTGGCTAGTTGACACGTATCCCCTCCACCTGTCCTTATGTGGAACCAGAGTTGGCAAGGCCGATGACTGTCAGTTGGACCAGATATTGGAATCCATATGTACAGTTTGTGCTACGGTCCTGATTCTCATTTTCGATCTCCAGCGATTTGGAGCTAAAGAAGTCTTACTTAACTTAGAACACTAGAACAATACAAAGTTTCAAGAGATTTATTAAAAAAAATGAATGTATATTTAGAAAGACAATCGTGAGGCAAGATTAAAGAAAGTTTACCTAATTAGACATCGTAATATAATGGCAGTATGATCATGCGGGTCAGAGCAGGGTTTTTTTTTTAACTTAAAGGCTCAATTTCCTCGAAAAGAAAAAGACAGGTATGAGTTATTAATTATATTATCCTTTCACTGCAACAGCTCCGCTTCATTTCAACGTTTAGGTTTGATAATTTTCATACTAATAAAATGAGAGCATGGCATAATAAGATAACTGGTTCTGGACATAATTACTGATATCGGAACAAAGTCAATCACATACCGTACTGGCCTTTTCTGTGACCCCTCCCACTAGCCTGACACCGTCTTAAAACCAGGTATCATATGGTTTTGTCATTATTTGACTGGACTTGGTCTTAACAATAACAGTCCTGAAGACAACCGTTTATAATGCGATCACTCCCATTCTTTTCAAAAACTAGAAACAAAGCAGTCCGTATGCTCTACATGATGCGCTATTGGTTTGAGTTGGTGTTCAACATCAGTCCACAGGCACCGAGTCGGTGCAGGATTGGCGGGTTATTCCTCCATTTAGTCGATCTGAGCGTGAGGCTTGCCAGTACATGCACTCTCTCTACCCAGCAATCTATTCTCTCCCCAAACGTCACTACTCTGGACTATCTAAATTGGTGTAATTCCTTCAAATTGAGGCCCCATCAGCACTAATGAGTGCAATTTTATGGCCAACAAGAGATTCATCCAGTATTGTGAAACCGTGTGGTGGGTAGCCTACATCATGTCCTGGAAGTGTAATTGTCACTTATCAAGTCAGCCTGATTCTCTCGGCCTCCTCTCAGTGATTTTTACAGTGACCTTCTGATGTAGGTTCATAGAGAGCTGCTCTACCAACCAATTACGTAGCTGAATGTTTAAACCTATTGGCACTAACCACCATAGACTCACGAGCCGCAACTGGTGCAACAGTTTTCACCTGCATCATGGCTATGGCGAGGCACGGGGCTTAAGGGTAATTTTGAAATTACATAAAAAGATAAGTAGTAAATTTATTCATAAAATTATACACACTGTTGATGGACCTAAATTTTACAGTTTTTTGTAATTGGAGCGCGATAAATGACTCAAACAAGTATCACAAGCGCACTGCAACTAAAAGCTCAAGAAAGCTACCGGTACATAGTTTTCATTGGACATGCTGTGAAATTTTGTTATTTTGCTACTGTTTTTCCTACAGCCTTTTTTCTTTTTCACAATTTTTTCTTTATCTAATCTATGTAGGAAATGTGTACCTCTGCACAAAAGAAATGCATTGAATGGGGAGTTAATGTGTGCCGTCACAATCGGTTCTAATCTATAGATCTAAGAGCAACAGAATGAACGATAGTATTTGACAAGCAGTGCGAATAGAAAGCGTTGGTAATGATAAGCTTTATCACGATTTTTTTCTTCCCATTTAGGTCCTTTATGGAAACAACACCGAGGCAAAGATTAATACAAACGGGCATAGAGGGAGAGGGAGGCGGTGGGGAGGGGAACAGAATATAGACAGAGGGAGCAAGAGAAAGGAAGGAAAAAGAGATAAAAGATAGCGGGAGAGGAAGCGAGAAAGAGACGAATGAACGAAAAAAATGAAACGGGCCTGAGATGATAATGGCTGGATAGTCGTACCAAATCTGTTAGGCTCATATTGCACATTTTCTTCAGTTTCTTTGCCGACATGATGAGAGAATATAAAACGTGCCGGTTTTGTAGATTGCATGAGGCATAATTATCTTTCTCAAAATTATCAGCTCATAACTTTATAAATACGTGTGAAGAGTCTAAACAGCTGTTAGTGTTACACAGACGAATGGCGAAAGTGTGTTCATGTCTTCTGACTAAAAAGGTGCATGGTCATAAAATAGCCTTTTCTTCGCACATTGCTGTTGCCGGTATTGAAAGATGTATAGAGTTCCAGTTTGGGTTAACAATCTGCAAGACACACAGAAAAAATTGTTACACAGAGAAACTATGCCAATCTTTCTTTTATTATCTAATAAGAAGTGTTATGCAATTGTCTCCCCTTCCCTTATTACGATTAAAAGGCAAAATGAAAAAAAGACACAGAAACACAAACACACTCATGGTCCGTTCTCACTTGGTGTGCTTAATAAATTTACATGGTACATGTACTTAGGAGACCCACAAAAGAGAAGATGCACACACGCTCACCAAACAGTAACCCGAACACGATGTTTTATCATCTCTGTCTTCTTGCATTTGACATATCTGTCAAAGGGCAAATGATGTGGAAGTGGTTAAGTCATTATTGAAACCAGCGCAAGCTTCCCACTTAGTCCCAAACTTTTTCAAAGTGCGGCGTCTACTTTGTAGCCGCATTCATAAGCAGGATCCAGTCCATGGGACATTGGTGTGCTGTCATAATAATGTCAACCATGTTGTTTTCTTTTGTTTCTCGCTGGATTCTTGTGACCATCTTTGTGTGTGCCAAGTTAGGAAGATCTTCTGGCTATGGCTACTCTGGATCCTCGGATCGTGCTCGGGTAAGTTTCTTTCAGAGACCGGTTTAGTACTCTTTAGACCACAAATAAATGAGGACACGCAGATGTCCAAACTGAGCAAAAACTTCAATTTTCTGTCCTTTCGTTTCGCGGTTTCTAAGGTCGTCCGACATATTAGTTTTGGTCACAACAAATTTCCTTTCCATGACAACAAGCATAAAAAGGACACCCTAACAGCATTTTCATGGCCTATATACAAAAGTTCACAACTTGCGTGGCTAATTTTCTACCGTGATTAATTTAAGTCCACAGTTTTCTCAAGTTTCTCAACACACAAACATCAAGCAACTGTGTCGGTTATATCTAAATCACGGCCTGAAATCGACGCGTTTCTGCTATAGACTTAGGCCTTACGAGATTACGCAAACTGTCACTTTTCATTATCATAATTTAAAAAAAAACCTCTTAAATAATATGAGACACCCACAAACAAAATAAAAAGATGCATCTGGTGTCAATTTTTTTTCATAAAGATCTAGACCTGAATCTAATATTTAGACATAGATCTAGATCTACTGCGTCTGGTTCACCTGAAGCAGTGACTGTTGGTCCATTTATTTGAAATAACAGTAGTACTACTAGAGCTAGATCTAGCGATTTACAAAGAATACTCTGAATATTGTGAAGCAATAATTTTAGCAAAGCCAGTCTCTAATCAATGCCTAGACTATCCGATGCATTAGTGGCACAATATCGTAGATCTACATCTAGCCTATAACATATCAATTATCTAATTTTAAATATATTGAAATTTTCAAGACATTAGTTGTACCAGTAGAGTACAGTTAACTGAAGGGCAGACAAACTATCACGTTTTTTTTTAAAGCATGTAACACGTAATCTTTTACCAATTGAATTGTGTTTATGAGGAGATGATTCTGTGCTAGGCAGGCCACACCAGCTTTGAAAAAAAAATCGTCCAAAATCAAGAGACGTGTAAAACTTTGGATATGATAACGGGATAGTCGATACCACATGTTAATGAGGACACAGATGTCCCGACTGAGCACATACGTCACCCTTTCTGTTCTTTTATTTTTCTTTCCATGGCAACAAACTTGAAACGATTACTCTACCAGCTTTTGCATGGTTCATATGTTATAAATATACAACTTAAGTGGCTAATTTTCTACGAGATATTATAAGTCAACAATTTTTTTTCAGGCTTTCCAGAAACAAAAATGACGGTTTTATCTAAATTTCGGTCTGAAATTGACGCCTTTCCGCTATGGACTGAAGCCTTAGGAGATTGCCTAAACTGCCATCTTTCATTATTATAACTTGAAAAAAAAATCAAATCATTTAAGTGATATGAGACTCCACAAACTTACTCTGTAAATGTATTTAAATACAGTACTCCAGTATAAAAAATGCAACTGATGTAAATTCTTTCCATACAGATCTAGACTTACCTAACTAGATGATGTAGATCTAGGATATCTGATTTTAAACTTTAAAGCGCCCTAAGCAGTGCCTTCTGAGCTGTTTCCTTGAAACAGCGAGTGCTAGATCAAGAGGTTTACAAAAAGTCTTCTTAATACTGTGAAGCAACAATTTTTTGACAAAACCAGTATATCAATGCCTAGCCTTTCTGATACATTAGTGGCGCAATATCGTAGATCTACACATAGCCTTTGTAAGATATATATGTAAATATCACTTAATTTTCGATATATTGAAATATTAAAGTCATTGAGTAGTAAAATATCTTAAATGAAAAGCAGTGAAACCTTCACTTTTTAAAAAAACCACAGAAATTGAATTGGGTTTGTATAATTTTACCGCAAATCTTAATTTAAAAAGAATAAAAAGTATAAAACATATACTGCAGGGGTTATACTGCAAGGGGGGGGGGGATATATTCAGTACCTATGAGAAATTATCGAAACATAAAAAAAAAATCAATACGCTATGATCTCATTTCTGAAATGTAACAGTATCAATTCAAACTTTTTGTCCTCAAACTTAAAAAACAAAACAAAAAGAATAAACGTTCAATTATGATGAAAATGATATTTCTACGGAAATTCCACCAGAACACTATTGTTAACAACATAGGAGAAATAGTTTCCTCCTTCTTTCACTAAGACAGTCAAGGCGTCAACGGAAAATCACGAAAATGCCCGGGACATGTTGAAGTGCTTGTCAGTGCTTGTGTGATCCCTATTTTGTGGTCGATACTGCCCAAAAATAAGATAGGTCTCTTCTTCATTATGTTAAATAGCTTCATGTGACAAAAACCATGTAGGCCTACTTCCGAAACATTATTGACCAATTAGCACCCAGATAAAGGTTTCAAACTTTTGATAAGTTAGAGTGAAGTTTTTCATTAAAACTTTCACTCATTAAACACTGAGAGCAACTGAAATAACGATCTCCGATTTTGGAGAAAGCAATTCCGAAGTCCTTGATTCGGTTATGTATATATATATTAGTCATTGTTGTTTAATATGAGAGGTGTTTGGCCTGCAAAACATACCAAGACTGGTATTTTTTTTCCTCGAACTAAAACTCATCCAAATCAGTGTCAAAAGTCCCATTATTTTCAAAATAAGACGAAGTGGACTATTCTTCAATGTAATGCGAATTCTATACAACGCGATATTCAAAAGTAAAAAATTTAATAGACAATTCAAACTAATATTAATAAAATTCATCATTCCAATTAAAACATGGTTACTTTTCGATCATTGTGCTCTTCAAATTCACCAGATCACAAAGCTAGAAGAAAAGATGGACGTCCTAATCAACGAAGTGAGTCGACTCTCAGATTCCAACTCAGCAAACGATGAGGTAAACACTTAACGTTTAAGTAGTAGTAGTAGTAGTAGTAGTAGTAGTAGTAGTAGTAGTAGTAGTAGTAGCAGCAGCAGCAGCAGCAGCAGCAGCAGCAGCAGCAGTAGTAGTAGTAGTAGTAGTAGTAGTAGTAGTAGTAGTAGTAGTAGTAGTAGTAGTAGTACTTTTAATATTATTATTATTATTATTATTATTATTATTAGTAGTAGTAGTAGTAGTAGCAGCAGCAGCAGCAGCAGAGGTAGCATCAGCAGCAGCAGTAGTAGTAGTAGTAGTAGTAGTAGTAGTAGTAGTAGTAGTAGTAGTAGTAGTAGTAGTAGTAGTAGTAGTAGTAGTAGTAGTAGTAGTAGTAGTAGTAGTAGTAGTAGTAGTAGTAGTAGTAGTAGTACTATTAGTGATAGAAGTATCGTAATATTAGTTACATGTATTATTCCTTTGTTCTTCAATCTGTTTACATTTCTCTTTTGTCTCTATGACTTTTTTTTGAATTTATCTGCCTTTAACTAGTCTAATAACGGCTTTTGCTTAGCTTCACTGATAAAAGTGATATCCAGAGAGACCACATTACCCTGCACATTCCATAATCCAGCAGATACCGCAATTTGAACCAATGACACTTGTGTCCGTTGAGAGAACTCCAGGGCCTGCTGGAAACATCTTTACTCTGAACATCAACAACAATGTACAGGAACTCTATTACATTGTGTCCGCCGGAGATACTAACATAGGTGACTAGCATTTAACATGATCAGCCTTTCTTATCAACCTTGAATTATTCTATAGATCTAGATACTGCTCTAGCATTTTGTGAAGGGTCATTTTTAAAAGAGCGTTTTATTTTACATTCCGATACTTTACACCAAACTTTATGTATGTAGCTAGGGAGGGAGAGACAGAGAAGCCTGGAATGTGACGGACAAAGTGGGAGAAACGGAGAGAAGTGAAAAGCAAGAGGAGACTGAAGGAAGAACAGAGAGGGTGGAGACGTATGGAGACAAAAAAAAGGAGAATTGGAGATAAAAATAAGGGTATAGGTGAGAGATACAGAAAGAGGAAGAGAGAGAAAACAGAAAGAATTGAGCAAGAATGAGAGAAAAAGAAAGCTAAAGAGTAAAGGAGAGAGAAAAGCAAGGGATGTAGAGAGAAAGACAAAAGAGATCTTAAAAAGGAGGATCAAGAGAGGTAGAAAATAGAGAAAGAAAATCAAGAAAAGGGGTGGAAAGGGGGGTAGTTTGTGAACAAGACAAAAGGGTACTGGAGGCAACGAGAAGTCAGGATGAGGTGTACTTTGCCGTGACTTTGATAAAAAATTAAGGTTAGACTAAAAAATTATAGTGTTAAATGAGAATAATTCGTTAACTATCTTTACAAGCAAAGTCAATCTAGAAAATTGCATTACCCATAAACATGAACTTTTTACTTGATCTTTGTAGGCTTTGGGATACGTTTTATCATCTGAGTTCTCCATTTTTCAGTCTCCATTTTTCAGACAGAAATTGGCAAAGTGGAATTTCGTTTCGTTTTTCTTTTAAATATAATAGTTTTATTCCTATACGCAATAGAAAAATGAATACATTAGATTTATGTTTACTACATGTACTATAAAACACGTGGGCCCCGTCTCAAAACTAGATCTAGAGCATAGCGGAAATCATTTTTAGTTTCATCCGAAAGAAATACAACTGTGGCTTGTTTTTGCTAAGCCTAATACAAAATTGCTAGACGTTAATTGATTGAGATCTCAAAACCACTCACTTTTGTATCTTTCTTGACTACAGGAGGATAGAGAGAGGTTGGGGGAAGAAAGTGAACTAAAGCCTTCCTCATAGGAGACGGGGAACTTTATGGATCTAAAAAATTATATGCAGACCTAGTTGGGCAGACTTCTTTTCTTTTAAGTAGGTCTCATTTGGAAACGATCTTTCCTTTTCCCCTCCTTAAGTTATCTTTTTCTTTCTTTTGTTTATTTCATACATGTACAATGATGATGGTTTCCATGCGGATCCACCTCAATTCAGCAATGTGAAGGCCAACCAGATTATACCCTTTTTTTTACCATCTTTTTCTCACAACTTGCACAAGATTCGGGAGTACAGAGTGGAGAGGGACCTGCCTCAATCATTATTACTTGTGACGAGGTCTGTGATAGCGAGGCCACAGTTGATGTGCTCTTCACCAACAGGACCAAGAGGTAGGTTAAACAATCTATACAGTATACATCTGAAATCACTGGAGACGCCATCATAACCCTTGCTTAATATTGTGATAATAATACACTCGGCCTATTTTATTGGTGTTTACTATAAAATTTGAACGGAACTTAAAACCCTTTGGATCGAAAAAATAGGGAAACTATAATTTTCTAAATCAAGTAAAACTGAATATCAAGAAACGTCCTCACAAAAAAGTTAACTGCTTTTGGTATGCTTCATAGAAATACGATAAAGAGAACATTGAGAGTAGCTTCCTTTCTTCAGAGGTGTTCAAAATCTTAACAAAACATAATAAGGTGTATTTCAAGCGATGGCGCTTGCGCTGAGCAATAATATTTAAGTCGCTCGAAAGCACGTATGCTATTGTGTATGCTCTGAGGTGCTACAACCCTTGTTGACTTCTCTATCGCTGCTCAGAGTCAGACTGTCTATAGTGTTATTAGCACTAGTTAGCGCAAACTTGATTAACAATCATGTACCTATTCTTCACAAATATGATGCATGTGGACCTACCTGGGCGTCCAACTGGAAGTAGGACCGATTTAACGCATGTAGGAGGCCTTGAGTTCACTGAAAATGTAGCTTCCTTTCTAACTTCCTCGATATGGCGTGTGACTGTGTATACAACAGGAGTTTTACATAGACGAATATCACAGCTTTAGGCTGGCCTACACTGTGTGCCAATTTACCAACGTACTAATGTACTTTAAAACTCACACTAGTAGACATCCCTGTTGGTCTCTTTTTTGTGGTGTGACACTTTCACTTGTAGATCTACATCTAGTCTAGTCCAGTGCGTTGGTTGGTATGTCCAAGAGATGTTTCCTTTGTTTTTACCATTATATATAATGATCAATAGTTCCCATGAATTTAAAATGCTTAATATTTAAAGAAGAATCTCTTACACAAAACATAAAACAGTGACTAAAAAAAAAAAATAAAATAGCGAAAAATGATTCGACCAGAAAGTTTTCGGTCACTTGTTTTACCATCAGACTTCCATAACTAGGAGGTCAAAACGGCAAAAAAAAAAAACGAAGAGGAAGGCAAAGCTTAGAATGAATTTGATAAATGAATCAAATTAGAGAAAAGCTTCCTCTCGAAAACTTCTTCTTAGCTCTAATAATAACTCACTGCATCAGCGACACCGCCTCAAGAGTGGTCCTCCTTGTTACTTTAATTAAAAGATACACACAAAAGCTGAGCTAGACATCGAAATCTTATGGGTAATTTACCTCTTGGTTCTACAATATTCAATCCATCGATATTTAACCGATCTTCAAATGAAGAGAGAAATTGTGTTCTATCTCAATGGATGTACGATGAATCGAAGACGGTTATCAGGCGCCTTCTGATCTCTACCCTAAACTATCATTTTATGGAGGGATGACCCGGAGATGTGTTTCTTTTTTAAATTAGCTGCCGCGAGGAATAAAAATCTGAGAATTTATCTTTTGAAATACTCATTGCAGCTAAAAACAAATCACATTGATTTTCTTTGAAATCCGCGCCGAAAAAACAATGAAATACGCGTAAAAAAGAGATGTTTCTGAAAATAGAATTATTAATATTAAAACTTAGCCCTGCTTGTTTTCCGCAATCACTTCATCTTTTATGAGACACAAATTCTAAATTTATGCTGATCAAGAATCATCGCAATGAACCTAACAAATAAGCCGCAAAGCGATGAAACAAACGTGGTTCGTGAGTTTCATTCTTTCTCTATAGATTGCATTCGTTTCATCGCAAGGTGTAAAAGGAGTAAGTAGCTTATAGATCTCTCCCGATGCAACTTCGTATCGTAAGTCGTGGACTTTCCTATACAGTAGTTGATATAAAAATTATGCCAGGTCAATCGAGCAAGCAGACGTTTGAATAGTATGCCCATCCAAGTTCGTTTCATAAAAATTTTCGAAACACATTTCTGACAGAAAAAGGGAGAAAAGAGACATACTTACGCTTCATTGAAAATTGGACCTTTTTCTCTATTCAAAATGGTCCATTGAAGATTATTTTGTTCAATCAATTGGTTTACGAGCGGTATTCAATTCATTTTATATTTATAGAGGAAAAAGAGATTGACAAAATATTTAAGATGTTTTTATTTTGGTGCGTTAATAAAAATATGATCAAACCGCGTTCCATCGCTTCGACATCTTCTCTAGCTTTGACGTGGCGCTGCAGCTGAACAATACTGGAGCACGCACCGCGTACCAGGACTGGTTCACTGTCCCAGATCTGAGGGTGGAACACTCGGGAGACCTGGTCTACCACACAGGGAGGGATGTCAGGGTTAAGGTGAGCTGAAGGTCGAAACGGCAACACCATCAGTTCTGCTTTGTTTAGAATACCAAGACCATTAGTTTTATTTGGATCTGCGTGAAAGATGTGATGACATTGACGTGTTTTGAGAATCGCACCCAGATTACAAACATGATGACATTTGAAACGATAGGGCAATTCAGTTATGTTCAGTCAGCTTAGACTCTCTCTCTCTCTCTCTCTCTCTCTCTCTCTCTCTCTCTCTCTCTCTCTCTCTCTCTCTCTCTCTCTCTCTCTTCATTATATAAAGAATCGATCGAAAAAAAAAGTTATGGCGGAAGTGTAAATGCATTGACACTTTCGTGTAAAGAAAAGAGAAGAAAAAAAAAAACTAACATTGTCATGTTTTCAAAACGGACATAGAAATCTGTAACGGTAAATGGGATGGTCAAATTGGTTTCCACAACAGGCTTCGGCAACATGATCATCGCTAGATGATAGGGACCCAACAATACCAGCAGGACCTATTCATTTTTGTCCTACACGTGTTTAGGCTAAATGTCCTGATTCAAAGGATCAGGGATACTGCAAGAGTGAAAGCAACAAACTATGTTACGACTGCAAGGCGGTGCAAGCACTGATAGTTACCATCAGCTAATACTAACTCTTCCCCAAGACTCGCAGTATTAGAAACATACATGTATCTTATAATATTATGTCCGAGAGGAAAGTAAGAAGAGTTGTGAAAACTGCGGTACAGTATTATTATATTATATTCAAACGCAGTTTCGACAACGTATTCTCCTCTGCTTCCCTCTCCTTGCTAACTGTCATCTACTGTCACCTAAGCTATACATGTATTTATTTTATGCCACAGCATTGAAAAATTAATATATTTTTCTACCAAGTTGTATATTTTGTAAAACTTATGTTTCAAAGTCACATTTAAGCAAGTTGAAAGGCTTTTTGGCTTCTCTTTGCCTCAGATATCAGCGCCTTATGGAGAGGAGAGAGGTTTCTCAGACGTCCACTTCACTCTGTCTGCAGGCAGACTTGGATCTGTCTACAGTTTGAAATTGGAGAATCGCTTGGTCGAGGAGAGTGAACAGTTAAGTTTTCAATTCAATTCTTTCTTCACTATTAAAGGCTATAGGCCCACATTACGGCGACATGTTCAAACAGCACAAAAAAAGCTTTAATGAAATGGAGTTCCTAAACTCTCTACACATACAAACCTACTTAACGATATTTCCAATAATCACACTGTCAATGGATGAATCCTTCTGCGGCCAGAAGTAAATGATTATCCTATGACAAACCAGAGAGAGGAGAAAAAAAAGTTCAGACCTCCTTGATCCATGCAGACTTGTACGTACTCATTTCACCATCTTTGATTTTTCCCTCCCATCTCGATGCACTGTAGTTGAGCTTGTTGTTGACTCCATTTAAATCTTATAATTTTAATTATCTCCCTCCCCCTGCTACTGCCCCTCCCCCCCTCCCCCCGCTTTTTTTCCTCCTTCCCCCCCCCCCCCCCCCCCCCTCTCTCTCTCTCTCTCTCTCTCTCTCTCTCTCCCTCGAGGTCTCTGAGGTTTAAATATTTTATTAATGATAAAACTATATGTTTAGACAAATGTTTTCGAGTGCATGATTTTGACGCTCATAGACTAATTTTGCATTTCAACTTTATTAAGTTTTAACATCAAATACCTGTACAAAAAAGAACATTCTATTCCGAATCTTTCTTTCAATTTCAAGCAAATTTGTCCAACATATTTCTTTCTGAAATATCACACTTGCCTTTATCTTGCTCATTATTTAACTCTCTAGGAAACGTTTTGTCGAGAATCAAGAGTCCCTTGTTACAATTTCAACATCTGAAGCCAACGTTAGTGGAATTTTTCACATGGCTTTGGCTTTCAGAGATCCTGACGTGCCTCTTGTCAAACAAATTCAGGTATCAAAGATTTCTTTATGTTTAAATTGCATTAGCATCACGTTGGATCCAAAACAGCCGTGATAAATTTCATAATTTGGTTCTTTAAACCACTCTTCATTTGAATGAGACATTTCTATTACTGACAATGTAGATGCTGATTTATTATAAAATTAATCTTTTGGTTTAAATTGGTTTTACCCATAGCAAGAGGTCTTAATCTTTAATTTATAATTCAAAACAAAGTTGGGTATCTCACCTACTTTAATAGAGTTTAATTAATGTTCAAGGAAACAGGACCATTGTCTATATCAAGCATGATTGCCCATTCCAATGAACAGGTACAAGTGGAGAAGAAAACTTCATTGAAGAAATACAAACTTCACAAAAATAAACAGATTTATCTCCTCCAGAGCCATACAAATACACTGAAGAAAAGCAAAGTTTATTACAACAATAAATAGCTGGGGAAGACTAGTACAATAAAGAAATTATATATATATATATATATATATAAAATATTGTGGGCGGGTCGACTAATGTCTATAAAGATAAAGAGGAAAACTACTAATTACACAAAAAAACACAAAACAAATAAATTAACTAACAGTTGCTGTGATTTCAAAATAACTTGAGTAAGGCACACAGGTAAGTTTGAAATAGCCTATACTAGAGATTTATTAAGCTGAAATAATTGTAACAGTGCAAAGAAAAAAAATAAGTAAATGAAAAGAACTCCAATAATTTCAACATCACAATTAAACCAGGGCTAAAAGACCGAAGATTAGAAAAAAAAATCAAATATAAGTAGCCTGGTAATACCCAAAATCTCAAAACCACACTATTAAAACAAAACAAGTAATCTCAAATCCAAAACCAAAACAGAATACAACTTAAAAATATAAAGTTTTTTAGCTGAATAAAACCAATTGAAGTATTAATTTCAATTCAAAATACCAAAACTATAATAGTGAAAATGCTTCGGAAAAAAAAACAACAAAGGAACAAAACTAGAACTACAATTAGAAGTTAGAAGTTAGAAAGAACCCAACCAGGAAAAAATCAGTTGTTAATGAAATCAGTAAACTCAATAAACTCAGTAGACTCAGTAGACTCTTCTCTGAATCACGGAGGTATGCCATACGTATGTAAAGTCCAGACATAAAGTCAATACTCCAAAAAAGAAATAATAAAAATCCACAATCTCAAGCGAAGAAATACAAACAGCATACAGTGATCCAATTCTCAAGCGAAGGCTTGGTAAAAAAAATAATACAGCCCTGGTCATGGCACGTAAGCCCATTCTCAATAAACTACAAAAATGTACTGACCAATGGTCTTTCTAAGCACTGCTTAAATACAAAGTATACAGTCAGTCGGCAAAGTTCCCTGACCAAGAATTGCCTGGTTTCCCCAATCTACGCTCAAACTTTCCCCTCAAAGGTCAACGCCGACCGACGTGCAAAATTCTCCCTGTCCAGCTGGACACCCGTTTCTCCAGAATAACCGTACCTGATCGATATGATAGAAACAGTCCATCACATCCAACATCTTATGATCAAACAAACACAATCAGCATCTACAATTACAATGTAGTTCCCCAAAATCTTCAAAGATCCCCTAATCAAAGAAAGTTCCATCTCAAGCGTGGTTTATAACTCTTTGTCAGCACCTGGCACGAACCATCTATGACTTTTAATAAAAGGAAAAATTATTGGTGTTTTTCAAGTACATTGTGTCCACAGGGGAATAAAATTCTGTGCAGTTGCAGAATTTCCATGAATGAAAATCACAAGAGTTCGTTGAAGAAAAAATATTACGATGTCAATAATTAATCTCATTTACTGTACATACAGGTTTCAAGGTCTCTCATTCTCCGGCCAAGCAACCATTCTGGGCCTTATCCGGACGATTTCCTGAGCTTTCCATACAGTCAGCCAAACCCTTATAGTGATACTAATGGTCAATTTGAATTTAAAAATTGCGAGTAAGTACTTCCAGTGATTTTTCTCTTATTCCTTTTTTGACGCTCTTAAACATCCTTTTCGTGAAGATTAATGCTCGTAACAATTGCATTTGCTGTACCAGTTATAGAAATCATAGAAAAAGCAACAGCAGCAGCAGCACTAGTAGTAGTAGTATCGGTAGTAGTAGTAGTAGTAGTAGTAGTAGTAGTAGTAGTAGTAGTAGTAGTAGTAGTAGTAGAAGTAGTAGTAGTAGAAGAATAGTAATAGTGGTTGACGTAGTGGTAGTTGTAGTCGTCGTCGTCGTCGTCGTCGTCGTAGTAGTAGTAGTAGTAGTAGTAGTAGTAGTAGTAGTAGAAGTAGCAGTAGCAGTAGTAGTAGTAGTAGTAGTAGTAGTAGTAGTAGTAGTAGTAGTAGTAGTAGTAGTAGTAGTAGTAGTAGCAGTATTGGTGGTGGTAGTGTTCGTAGTAGTAGAAGTAGTAGCAGTATTGGTGGTAGTATTAGTAGTACATGTAGTAGCATTAGTAGTAGTAGTTGTTGTTGTAGTAGTAGTAGTAGTAGTAGTAGTAGTAGTAGTAGTAGTAGTAGTAGTAGTAGTAGTAGTAGTAGTAGTAGTAGTAGTAGTAGTAGAAAAAACTAATAGTGGTACATGTACATGTATTCCACAGCTATATAAGGCAAAATTGGACGGTAATAAAATGGAATCATTAGTTCTTTTTCAACTGAAATTTTTATTGTCCCTTGAATTACCTGGAATGTACGTTATTGTATCCTTTCCTCTCCCTTTTTGTTTAGGATTGGGTCTAACTGCACGATGAGCTGTTCCGCCATCGGTAAGATCACAAGCATGCAGGTGAATCGCCGTTCAGAAGGAGAGGAGGACTGGGAACCAGTGCACATCTCAGAGTGAGTTTTCAGTGTTATTATTTGCCTCGTAAATCAGTCATCATGCAAGATTTTTCGATTTTATGCCAGAATCATAAGATTGGTCCTCTGAATCGGGAAAACACTCCGTGTGGTTGTTATGTAAGTGGAAAAAAAGGAAAAATTTAAATTGAAATGACCAACTTTTATTTTTTAAAGTGTAGCTAATTCATATAGACAAATTATAAGATGGTCTTCATCAATAAGAATAACCTTTCCAGCTGTTTTTACATTGAGTTTTTCTAACCCAAAATCAGTTTAACTGGCTAAAAAGTGGGAATCTTACATTTAACCGAGTGGACGTGTTTTATTTTGACTATTTTGAAAGTGCATTGACTTTTGAAAATATTGATTTTTGTATTCAGCTGAAGCATTATAGTTAAGAGCCTATTTAAATCTAAAATTTATGAAATCGTTTTAGCCACAGCTAGATTTGGAAAAACTCCTCAGTATCAGAATGCAACTTTCATCCATATATATATATATATATATATATATATATCTCAGAGAGGCGAATATATATGTATTCAAAATTGTAAGGAAAAGTAAATCCACTTTTTAATTTTATTTGCCAAAAAAGTCTCAAACTCAGAGTCAGACATCAATATAACCCTTGGCATTACAGAATTTATACAGTATATATATAAAGTAAAACAGAAGACAGATAATCAAGAGCACAAAAACATTGTTTATTATATGTATTTGGAATGACATTTTGTTCTGATGAACAGCTTGAAGAGCTAACGTAGCTCTTGATTTTTCTCATGTATCGGCAGGTTGATTTTCGACTATTCTAGAACTGTTGAGTGGACAATCCACCCTACACGAGAGTCACAAGACATGGTCTTTCAGTGCATCGCTTTCACTGACACCAACAACGCTTCCATGTTCACCGAGGTCGTCCTTTACTCGCGCGAGTTTTACATCGATCCCAACAGATCGGGTATCGTCGTGGAAGCTGACCAGGTGAGCCGAAAACTAACGCTGACCAATGGAAACTTTCTAACAAGCCCGGAGCATTATTGGGTTTGAAAATCGGAATGAGAAAATATCTTGCTTGCCTCGCAGTCTTTGCTAGAATCTGAATCTTGTTATACTTATAGCTTCGGGATGTTAGTGCCAACTGATACACTCACGCTGATAGCCTAAAGTAACTACATCATCTTTGCTAGAATCTGAATCTTGTTATACTTATAGCTTCGGGATGTTAGTGCCAACTGATACACTCACGCTGATAGCCTAAAGTAACTACATCATCTTTGCTAGAATCTGAATCTTGTTATAGCTTCGGGATGTTAGTGCCAACTGATACACTTACGCTGATAGCATAAAGTAACTACATCATCTTTGCTAGAATCTGAATCTTGTTATAGCTTCGGGATGTTAGTGCCAACTGATACACTCACGCTGATAGCATAAAGTAACAGCAGCGACGCATTTTACATCATCTTTAAGTACGCTTATAAGCTGATAGTGATACTTACTGCTGCCTAGAAAATGGTTAACAACATAAAATGATATATCTTAACCTCAGTGCATCATTTTTTTAAATTATAATATTTATGAATAACAATTTTAAACCAAATTAATATTACATGTAGATCTTTATCAATTAATCTTTCGCTTCGCTGTTATAGAGTACCGGTAAGTAAAACACTGTTAAAGGAAATGCATAGCTAAACCAAAATGGTAATACTCACCAAGAGACCTCTTAAAACAAAGTACATACACTATGTATCTGTTGTTACCAAAATGATTTTTGCAGTCCCTATACTTTCGGTTCAAAAGTAAAAAAAAATACCAGCACAATTATGTCAGGTGTAAGCCGGTTACCTTCTTGCCATACCGTATCTTGTATTTTTAGACCAATCCTGATGTGTCACACGTGACGGTCAACTGTACGATTGTGGGTCGTCCAGCGCGACGTGATGTATACTTCGAGCTGTACTTTGAGGGGTCAAGGAGCAGATACGCGTCAGCTCAGCCTGTACCTATCAGTGTCGGAGAGGGCGTGGCGTCTGTCACCGTGGACCTCGACCCGAGCACGAATCCGTTAGACAGGTTTGTCAGGGCTGCGTGCTACGCTAGTTCCACCCTGTACAGGCACGATGAGTACGTGATGGAATGGCCCTAACCCTCTGCAGAAAGAAGACTAAACTGAATAGACCACACGTTCCTGCCACTTTGAGTATGAATTCAAGAATAAAAATAAGGCTAAGAGCATACCAGAGCCGTTCTGTATGAGACAGCCCGTAACAGCCAGTCATTACTTGATAGGACATTCTACTTCCGTTTGAAAAAGCAGACGCGGCCAGGACCCACAAGTTATATGTTACAGCGAACGACGTCGTGTGTCGCCCTACCATAAAACTTGGCTTGTGTTGGTCCGGGCGCCATCTTGTATCACTCGTCGATTCAGAACTTTATACTCAATTTTCTACAAAAAAAATGCCAGGCCAGAAATTTGAAAAATCATCACATTTCCCCTTAGCTATTAGATGTATTAAGACTTGTTTTATATAAAAAATAGTTATGAATCTAAGATTAGTTATTGAAAAACTTGGGAATTCGGTCGGGCGTGTAAAACTTGCAGCACTCGTTTACCTTGGCCGCTGACGTAGATCTAGATTTAAACTATCGGTCAGTAGTGTTCACGTGACGAGCGGTCAGGCGCTAGAGTCCACCGACCGTGACCTTTGATCCGAACATCACAAGCATCAGCTGACCATGTAGGTTGGGTGCGCATACCAGAATTCAAGTAAAAACTGGCTGTTACGGGCTGTCCGTTACAGCACGCCCCTGGTCTGCGCGTAGCCTAAAATGATCTATGGTCCTAGTGGTTTTCTTTCTTTTTTCTTTTCTTTTTTTTTATTTTCAATAAATGGAAGACAAACCAGCTGCATGGTAGTCACCCTGTTCTTATGAAAATCGACAAAACAGTTCAGATAAAATAATGTTAAACTAAAAGTTCGAAACAACACCCTTCATGCCTTTTTAACCTGCCAAAACAGATTGTTTTTTCCTTTAGATCGAAGATGAGTATATTTTTTTTAATGGCGTACCTAACCTCTGTTTAACTTATCATTTTGTTTTATTTTCTGGTAAGCATCCAGGGAATGGGATTAGATTGTTAGTGATAATTTGGGATCTAGATTTTGATCGGGATTTTGTCTAAAATTCATATTCGAAATTTGTCATGGAAGATGGATGTTTAGCATTAAAAAGTGTACAGACTTTCATATTGTTAGAGATGATGTATACTAATAACTTCCAGAAGATTAGTGAGTTTGAATTTTGCACTGAATGTCTGATCATGAAGAAAAATTTTTGAAAATAAATTATTGCATTATTTTTTTATCTAACAGATTTCTTTTTCTCAGTTCTAATTTCTAATTCTATTCAGTAAAGATATAGGCCTATAATTTTTAGTTAAGCCTATATTTTACTCTTGGTGATAAGGAATTAAGTCCGATCCTGTCTCCTCTATATGCTCTGGAATACCAAGACTATTTTGTGTCAAGATTAAAGTGGCACATCGGAACCATGACAAAGATGACGCTCTCTAGTCACCTACTGATGGGATTTCTACTTTCTTGTCACTGTTTTCTGCAGACTTAGTGCGTCCTCCCCCCCCCCCCCCCAAAAAAAAAAAAAAAAAAAAAAAAAACAACCCAAGCCAACCAAACCAAACCAAACAACAACAAGAACAACAAAAAACACACACAACTTAAGAATGCATTATGTCACATAGTCTGTGACATTGTCAGCGTAACTTGTGAAAACTTTCTCATTCACCTACGATGTGCGGTGAAATTTAAAGCTCCAAAGATGAAAACAGTTCATGTACAATAAGATGGAGATAAATCATAAATCACAGGAGAATCTAAAATGTAAGTTACTTACACCGTTAAAGAGTTTATAACATTAAGATTCCGGGATATGTAAGCCCTATTTCTATATTAAAAAATTAATGTCTTGAACTGTGAAAGAGTAGCATATAGAGTAATACATAAAATGCGCTAAAATTAATTACATTTACTGGTACATGACTTTTGTATTATCCTAGCACAGTGGAGGAAACTACATGTAATAGAGAGAAGACCAGTAATCTGTCACCATTTTTATCCCTGATTACTCACACTGTACAGATCTGTGATGCTTCCCACAACCAGAACTACTGTGTAACTAATGAAAGAAATCTCCTGCGTAAAATGGACAGAAAAAAGAATGATAGTTGGTTTTTTTCCTGTCAAGACTGGCGTTATGAATAGTGTTAAAATATAATTAGAATTTTGGGATATATCGAGATATTCAGATAACAGGAAATAATTTTCCCCAGATGTTACACATGACAGAAATTGACACTGAATCTTTCCAACCATGACAACTTCCCTGCAGTTTATGTGACGTTCATCTTTTCAAATAATAAATGTTCTTTACATGAAGCAGCATTACTTTTAAAAAAATTGTAAAAGTCCATCTCAAATGATTGGAAACAGGGTTCAGATCTATAGATGACTATAGGTTTTTACATTTGTGGAAGGATAGACATTTTCACTTGAATAGTTTTTACTTTTCACTTCTCTTCTTAACTGTAGACAAGACTAAGATTAAAAGGTTCATTTTCCTTCCATTTCTAATACACTGTTAGTATTATATACTGCAAACGGGAAAAAAGTTATTCATCTCCATGAGAAGATTTAACCATCCATTATTGTTTTCAGATACAGGGGGAGAGAGAGAGAGAGAGAGAGAGAGAGAGAGAGAGAGAGAGAGAGAGAGAGAGAGAGAGAGAGAGAGAGAGAGAGAGAGAGAGAGAGAGAGAGAGAGAGAGAGAGAGAGAGAGAGAGAGAGAGAGAGAGAGAGAGAGAGAGAGAGAGAGAGAGAGAGAGAGAGAGTATGAAGTAAAAGTTTACAGTAAAAGTTAACGTAAAGCTGCCGCATACCGGTATGTCGATGTAGTTTTTAAGAGGAAAAAGATCTTAAACAATATTTATTACCATAGAGCTTTGTAGACTGTACAAAATAAATTTATAGATCGCGTTTATGGATATAATATTTATATATATATATATATATATATATATATATATATATATATTATATATGTGTGTGTGTGTATGTGTGAGTGTGTCCAATACTATTACTATAGTATAAGACATAAAATTAGAAAGGAAATAATTACATTTTAATATTATAAAAATTCACTCGCTTTAACAGTGAAATGTGAGGAAAAACTAAGTACAATAGATTACTCGGGTTGGGGAGCGTCGTTGAAATGCTTTGTTTAGATTTATGTTTACTGGAGGTACGAGAGATTTCCCTTCCACAGTTTGTTCAGTATCCCGTAACTATCACTCCGAGGTATAAAGCTATTTGTACTGTGTTTATACATTCGCCACAAAGAGGATTTGTGTACATCACTGCATGTATCTTTAACAATCTTTTTTGTTAGCTTTTGTCATGTAGCTTTGATTCAGTCGTGTGTCGAAGTGAATTTGTCTCTGTTATACACTATTTTTACAAGCCCAGTCTATCACTGACAGCGAACTCAGGGCGTCTGTATCTGTACAAACTGTGCGATGTATTTTCAGCATCAATGCATAATATTCTAGAAACTCAATTCACTTCATTTAAACTTCAAAGTATAAAAGATCATCAAAAAGTTATATTGTTCTTTTCTTATATATTTATTTTATCCTCTTCTGTTTCTAAGGAGGATGTCATAACTAGCTGACCTTCTCTAGGTATCGGGTTCACAATGCTTGTGAGGAGTGACCTAGTCAAGAATACTCAACTCTGATGTATTTTGAACCCCGATATATTAAAAGTATACATATCCTATCGAGTTAAACTGAAACAAAACAAATTTTGTTGTTTATATTCCAATTTTGATTTTTTTTAGGTATTCTGCGATGTAATTTACAGGATTTTACCTCTGCAACGACCTTTAGAATCCATTTCTTGTTAGCAGAAAGCTTAACATTCTATAGTAATAGCATAATTTTATAAGTTTCAACTCACAGTGTAAAAGCTGTACATGCATAACAAAAAAGTTTTTTCCCCCTTTTCAGCAGGTTTCTGCATGTTAGCCATGTCTGCTGTAACGCTTACAGTACTACAACACTAACAAATTCTTCCAAATAATCTAAATGGATTGATGTAATAGTTAACAAATACAGGTCATGTACATCGCATAATAAATACAATACAGTATAGGCTATAAGTTTGACTTGTAATGAAAGCGACAGAAAAAAAATGGAAAAACATTACGTATCTTATAGTTATTGTCCAGATGAGATGTTGCTCAGAGTCAGAACAGGGCCTTCATGTATAAATCATCAACACTTTGGTTGCAACACATATACCAGTGAATGCAAACGGAAGGGTCAAAAGTTATTGAAATGCGGCAGAACTATACATTTTCAAAGACGATCAGGAGACAAGATTACTATAAGTGCAATAGGATGAGGGCTTTCGGATTTCTCAAGAACGGGCGCTAGATTTGAAGTTTAGCAGTATATACGTGCAAGACATTCTTACATGGAAATGTTAAAAATAGTGCACAGAATTTCATATCTCATTTACGCATTTCTCGAAAACACTTTCGCTCAACCGGTGCGTGTCTGCAGATTTGTTTGATTCAAATTTCTTCAGAGTTGTAACATCATGGGGTATGGCAGCCAAGAGCAACGTACAAAAGGTAATCTCCGTGCAAAACCAAAACCTTAGAATCATCACAGGGGGTATGAAGTCCACACCAATACGTATAATGGAGAGTCAAAGCCAAATAGAACCCATGCTCGATCGAAGAGACAGGAAACTTTTGACTGAGCGGACTAAATACAAAGCACAGCCAACCAGCAAAATGCACAAGCGTATCAACAATCTTAACAAAGGAAGACTGAAAAGAAGCAGCTTTGCCAAAGAATCAAAACTTATTGAAACAGAAAATGAAATTATTCAAGAAATAAAAAACCTCACACCGCCATGGGAAAAACAACCCCAAATTGAAATACGGAGCCACATAAGAACTATTGAAAGTAAACATAAGCACTCAGATTTGGAACTGAAAGATTTAACATCCACCTACCTAAACGAAAACTTCCCAAAAGAAGAATGGATAAGGGTTTATACAGACGGATCAGCAGAGAATGCAGTAACAAACGGGGGTAGCGGAGTATACATAGAAATGCCAGATGGAAAAACAACTGAAAGCTCCATACCGACTGGGATACATTGCTCCAACTATAGAGCCGAGCTGGAAGCTATCATGGAAGCACTCACCATTCTAGGGAGGATTACACCATCCATACCCCAAGCTAAAGCAGTCATACTGAGCGACTCTAGGTCCGTCCTAGAAAAGCTGGAAGTTTTAAGAGGAGCAGAAAGACAACAACTGGCTAAGGGCTTCAAGAATGCGGTACAAAATACCCAGTCCCTGGTCCTACAATGGATCCCAGCTCACTGTGGAATAGAAGGCAACGAAAGAGCAGACAGCCTGGCGAAAGAAGGATCACAACTGGAGCAGATAGAAAGAGATCTCATGTACAGTGAAGTTAAGACCATAATAAAAAACAGTATGAAAAACAAGTGGAAAGAGAGCCACCCGGAATTTAACAGACAAGATGGAGTGCACCAACTAGACAGACGCGGTCAAATCACTATTTTTAGACTCAGGACTGGACATAATCGACTGAGGCACCACATGAACAGAGTTTTCAAAGTTGGAGAGACAAATCTCTGCTCTTGTGGAGAGGCGGCACGGCTGAACATGTGCTACAGAACTGCCAAACATATGACGCCCTCCGACAGTCCATATGGAATGAGGCTGTGGACATGACCACCAAACTTTATGGACCC
This sequence comes from Elysia crispata, assembly GCA_033675545.1. NCBI lineage: Eukaryota > Metazoa > Mollusca > Gastropoda > Plakobranchidae > Elysia > Elysia crispata. The sequence goes on from JAWDGP010003786.1 coordinate 331,291, forward strand.
CCTCATGAGTTGGAGAGAACGGCAGCCTTCATTGCCAAGGCCGGGATTGCAGTTTGATACCCAAAGCATCCGAGAACAAGAAGAAGAAGAAGAAAGAAGTTAGTTCAGTAAGGCCGATCAGTTTTCCTTACTGTGTTCTCTTTCTCTCAGCACTTTCCATCTATCATCTCCTTCGTTTTTCTAATTGTGACAATCGAAGTTATTACATGACAGTATCAACTTAAGTTCAGAAGCGCATCATACGTTTTGGTTGGTAATAATATTAGATTCTTCATTTTTGCCAAGTCAATTCATCATACTCATAGCGTTCCATACGGACTTCATATCAACATTCTCAAAGTCAAACTGTTTCTCTATTTTCTTGCTGTTCACTTCTTTACCCCTTCTTACAACAAATTTTATATCCTTTTTTATCATTTTTTTTAACCATTTTATTGAATATAATAAGTTTCTTTTAATCAATTTTTTTTAATACACAAGATTTGATGCTTGAAAATAATTTACATGTACCTGTAGTTGTCTCCCTGGGCACGATATTTTCAAAACAAAGTTGTGCGAGCACACTGTGTTATGTAATTCCCTCACGTGCCTTGTAGCGATAGAAAAATGTCTGATGAATGTTGGCCAAATGTTCTTACAAAAATTTCCACTATTCCTCCTTTATGTTTAACTTTCATGTGAAGAAGCTCTTCTACTTCTAGGTGAGGGTATTTTCCAAATTGGGACGCATAATTGGGGGTCAGTGGTCAGTTACTGTGATCAGATAGACGAGTGGAAACATTTTAATGATTGTGTAAAAAAAAAATAATCAAGATCGATGGTAGCGTTACCTCTGGTCTATGGTAGGAGGTTGATATGACAACATTTGCAGCCCGCCGACTGAGGTCTCATGGTAATGTGATAATTTATATTGATGATGATTGAGAACATGTCTGAGTCCCGTGTCTGTAACTCATGTGTGTGCCTTGTTTGTGATTAGTGCTCGTTGGGATGTACATTGAGTTGACTTAAAACATGGAAAGACTTCCTTGATAAGTACAAATAGGACTGAGCATGGACAGTTTTCTAGATTGTACTAATTAAAAAAAAACAACAAAAAAACGTAATACTCCCTCCCCATCTCTTTCCCATCTTTCAGACCTGAAAAATCTAAACTGGTCCAAGTTCACAATATCGTCATTTGTTTATGGTTGACACTAGGTTTGACTGAAACACAGTAACTTCGTGTTCTGAAAGTGAAGATTTTTTTCAGAAAAACTAAACGAGCTAGAATTTGACGTTCGTCGTAATAACTAATATCATGAGTGGGATTTCTCCACGTCCAACATGTGGTTGAAATGCGTCGAAAAGGTTGTCTTTCAGACGGACAAAACCTTCCACCTGAGAAAAACAGAAAGCCCTAATAAAAAGGATTTCCATCTGAATAACAAGGGGCCTCCACTGTTTCTTTTTCACTTTACTTCGACTTAACCCTATTCACCCTAATGCGACCAGATGCGACTGAAAAAAATATATACTAAAAACCCTGATACGACCGGATGCGACTGAGATGGGACTATAGACATTGCCTTACTGTAGACAGCATAATAGCTCTTTACTGCTAGAACTGTATGTATGGTGACTGTTACTCCTTTCTAGAGAAGAAGAGCTTCAATATAAAACCAAAAATAGAAAGATCGAACTGAAACTTTGTCTTCTGTGATTTTTTGAACTTTCACTTTGATTGATGTCAACAATCAGTCAAAATGGCTTTCAACTTCATGCAATCATTGATCGATAACCCTAATCTGGAAAGCTTAGACACTCCTAATGACAATTCTGACGAAAGTGACTGAGAGCTAGACTTTGAACCTTTGAACCAAGACTCTGAAAAGCTTATAGAAAGCAGTGAACGCACTGATAGTGTAGATCTAAAGTCAGGAAACAGTCCATCGGGCTGCAAGTGGGTTTCAACACCAACACCTGTAGAAGTAAATGAGTTCAGAGAATACACTGGTGTGAAGTTTGATCTGCCTCCTAATGCACAGCCTAAAGACTATTTTAATCTTTTTTCCCCTCCATCCTGGCATCCTATGCACCAAGTGATCCCGACTCTCACAAACTGACTAAATTTCCTAGGCGCCAACGCGTGTGCTATCAATGCTCGCAGGACAAGCGAAAGACAGGCTGCGGTCGTACCCAAGAGACTACTTTTGGGTGCACAACATGCAACGCCCGCCTCTGCAAAGGCTATTGCTTTGCCAAATTCCACAATTTTTAAGCAAAAATGACTATAAGAACTTAAAACAAACAAAAATGATGAGAAAGTTTAACAAAAACAACACTTTTTTCATTTCGAAAATTTTTTTTTATTGAAAGGCAAAAGAAATATGAATGCATATGTTAACTAAAAATAATCTTTTACTTTTCTTTTATTTATTTTTTAAAGTTGATTTCATTAAATTTTTGTTGGTGGTTGATTTTGTGTGAATTTTAAAGTTTGTGTATGTTTGTAAAAATCATAAAAAATGAGTTATCTCCCGGTCCTTAGGATTTCAGGAATTCTTTAGGGTAAATACTAAAACAAGAATCCCTTTCCATGAATGCAAAAATTCCTGCGGAGAAATAATCAAATGTTATTTTAATCAACTCCTGGATTATCAAATCGGTTAAACAAATCCTTGTAAAACAAGGCTTTACTCTCCTTAAAAGTTACGGTAACCTTAACTTAAGAGTACAGAGAGCAAAAAAAAAAAAATATTTAACGTTTTCAATTTGTTAGAAATTCACCTTGGTATGATAGCGAAAAAGGCAAAGGTTAAAATGCATCGAAAGTATCCAGGAGCTTGTGACTGATTACGAGTTTATCTGTTTCAAATTTAATTTTCATTTTTCACCTTGATGCTGGTTAGTGTCACTGAGTTTAAAATTGCTTTATTTATATCAGTTAGCGTGCAACATAGGATCTTGAACAACGTTACACAAAGCGAAAGCACTGAACTCAACGTCAGATTTCAATGAGAAAGATTGAATTTTTATGATAGTTTTGAGTTTAATTATAGTTATGCAGAGTTGGACTTGGAATATTGAACACGTAAAAGCACCATTTATAGCATTTAAAAAAGGAAAAACAAAAAATTATAACTAAAATATGAATCATTCAATATGGATATGTGTTACAATTTCAGGGTGGTTGACATTATTTAACTTAAACATAGGCAATTAAAAAAATGTGTTAAAAAGACAAAGACAAAGACAAGTTTACTACGTACAATCAATGCAGTTTTAATTACAGCAACGTTGTTACAAACGTCATGTAGACAATGCTCTTGACCCGGTCACCAGGTCGAGTTCTTGAACCACGTGTAGATGCTAGTCCCACTGATGATGTAGTAGTTTAGTACAGCTGTTCAGACCACACCCTTGACAGCTCACGTTAACTTAAGGAGAACGTTGACAACGACGGCAATGAGGCTATGACCACGACAGCTGTAGTTGAAGAAAGCCGGCCTGCTTAACTCAAAATACATGTAAATTGGTTAGAGTACCAGACTATTCATGTATATGTCTGAACAGCATAAGTTCTATTTACATTTAATAAGCCAGTTGGCAGTGCCAAGTCTGAGAAATCAAACGTATTATGCATGTTCTCTATTTAACATAATGCTAAGCTAAACAGAGGAAAAATCGCCAAGTTACTGAAGATACATAATCTTTTATCTAGAGATCAGTTAAAGTCTGATGATTTTATAATGAACTAACAACCCGTAACTAAACACTCTTAAACTAAACAGTAAAATAATGAGCCGAACCACACAGGTTTACCTATCACTTTCGCTATTTTAAGCCGCGTTTTGCGGCTCAAAAAACTGTTCATTTTGTCCTATAAGCCGCATTTCGCGGCTCGCAACTTTGATGCGAAAAATGCGAATGAACATAAGGATGATTAAATTATTTTACTGCGCATGACTTAGCTTATCTATTCATACTTCCGTTATCGGCATCAGAACAATGACAGACATTGGCGGTGTTTGTGATTGTGAGTTTTTGTGAACGCCTTTGCCAAATTTGGACATTTTGTTTACAATATGGAGCCTGGGCCGTCGGGGGAACGCCCACCAAAGAGACTGAGCAGAAAAGGTCATAACAATGTTCATGGAGATGGAAAACGACGATGAAGACTATGGGATACTTTCAGATAGTGATGCTGAGATTTCGGACACTAGATCTAGACTTGATAGTGAGAGCAGTAGTGAGTCAAGGGAGGAGAGACCTGTTCGTTCCAAAAAAGGGGCGTTGCCCTCAACAAGAGGTAAAGGAAAGAAAATTCCTGCAAGTAGCCCTAGATCTAAAACTAATGTGGAAAGTGTAGCTAGTCCTAGTGTAGAAGATAGCAGTGATTTAGAGTCACTAGATGAAGCAAATGATCATGATGAACCACAGGAAGTCACAATTGAGACAGACGTTGTCGTGGACAGAGACTGGAGGAAAATAGAAACAGGATCAACAACAAATGAGTTTCGCTTCACCCGTGCGAATAATCAGGGCATCATGAACCCAAAGCTGCTCGAAGCAACAAAGCCTCTTGCATTCTTTCAGGCCCTGTGCACGCGTGGTTATCAGAACGGCGCCTTTACGTAATAACGTTTATCCGAACGGCGTCTATTTCGTTATCAGAATGGCGCGTACGTTTTCTTTGATCTTCGACGCCTAGCAGTAATCGAATATTTTCTCACTCAAGATTAGTCGATAGGGTCTCAACGAATACTCGCTGCTGATAAAACACGATCTTACTTCACGCTCCTTTAGCCAACAGTTAGCCAACAGTATATTCTGTGTGTATGTTTACATGTGTTATATTGCATGATTCATTGGTCTGTGATTATGTTTTTGCTTTTGTTGTTGTGGTGTGCCGTTGTGGTTGCTGATGTTTGTTCTTTGGCCAGTGGCCTAAAATAAACGTGAACTTGAACTTAAAATTCTGTTCACACACACACACACATCTCCACTATAAAAGAACAGTACATTGATGTACATAGTCATTCCCTGTCCAAAAATGGAGACGTTCACGACGAGAAAAGGCAAGACCGGTATTATCATCGACAAGTTTAGATTCAAAAAGGACAAGGAGCACAAGCAATCCATTTCGTGGAGATGTACGAATTACCAATGCAAATCAAGATGTACAACCGATGTTCAACTTTCAGAGGTACTGTCATTTCCAACAGCCCACAATCATGAGCCAGAAGACGACAGAACAATCCAGCGACATCAAGTCCGAGGGGCCGTGAAGCGAAAGGCAGAAGAAAGTGTGCATGAACGACCTCTCAAAATGACATGCACAGAGGTACAGTGCTACGACTCTCTGGACTTCAACGACGCAAAAATGTTACGCCAGTCGATATACCGTGCAAGGAAAAAAGTAATGCCAAATCTACCACGAAGTTTGACAGAAACATGTGAAATTTTACAGGGCCATCAGTCTTCAATACTTTTTAACATCAACAGTGCATCCAGTATCATCATGTTTGCTACACCAGAGACAGTTAGATTTCTGTGTTCCACCAAACATGTGTATGCCGATGGTACATTTTACACATGCCCTCGTTATTTTTACCAGCTTTACACCTTCTTCGCTCTCAACAATGGAATGTACGTGCCCTGCGTTTTTTTCCTATTGCCCGACAAGACGAAACAGACATACGAACAGATGCTGCGGATGCTTTTAGAATCTTTTGAATCATCCACTTCTTCCCTTTCCATTGAAACCATCCACATCGATCAAGAGGCTGCTATGGCAGAAGCAGTCAGAAATACATCAAACTTCGTAATCAAGTTCTGCCACTTCCATATTCGACAATCCTGGCTGCGAAAAATACAGGCACTTGGTCTCATCACCGACTACAAGAATGAGGAATCAGACATAGGGAATTGGCTTAAATTGTTTATTGGTCTTCCAGCGCTCAGTCATGAAGAAGTGGATGATGTGTTTGCCTTTTGCTTGATGGTCAAACAACCTGAATCCGAAAAATGCGAAGCTTTCGCAGACTATATATTCAACAATAACATCAGTACTTCAGCATCCTTCCAACCTCCCGCTTGGACCAACCAAGAGGTTGAAGGAAGAACTACCAATGCGTGTGAGGCTTTTCACAAGAACTTCAAGCAGTCCATTTCTTCAAAGCCCAACATCTTTCTTTTCATGCAGAACTTGGCCCATGAAATATCCAAAGCAACACTAAAAATGAAAACACCAGTGGTCACAAAGCGAAAGGCAGACAGAGACATAGAAAAAAATCGACTGGAACATATTAACATGTACAAAGAAGGGCACCTCACGACTGAACGCTTCTTGAAGAAAATCTCCTACAAAATGCTTCCAGTTTTAGACTTACATTGAGTGACAATCCAATTTTTAATATACAACTGACTTTTATTATATTGTACCATATTAACATGACACTTACAATCATTCTAATGCGGCCTTTGGCAGTCCCAAGCCTGCATGTGAAACGCAGAGGGGAATGATTTCCAGGAGTAATCGAATTTTAATCTCGACAAATAAATTAACGTCAAGTAATCGTACACATAATAATGTCGGCGATACACGCGCCGTTCTGATAATCCAACCTCTATTGTTCTCATGACAATGGAGGCGCCGTTCCGATATACTGCCCTGTGCAGAGATAATTGAGCTTCTAAGGACCAGCATCAATGACTATGCAAAGCAACTATGTGCTAAAAACACTCCTGCTAAAAGGTAAACAAACTTTTTTTTTCTTTTTTCAGTTTTTACAAGAAAGAATACTTCATACTAAAGGCTACATGTTCTGACGTAATTTTACAATAAGTGTTGTAAAATTTAGTCTTAGTACTGCTTTGATAACATCATATACCAGACTAGAACATTATTATAAACATAGGTCTATAATGTAGTAAAAAAAAAAATTAAAAAAAATTGTGTCCTTCTGCTCCGCGGAAATAAAATTTATGATAATTTTCTTGCTAAATATAAAAACGAAATTTTACATATTTTCCAATGAAACTCAATGCTTTTGCTTTTGCATATCAATGATTGCTGTTTTGTTGGGTTCTTTTTTTTTTTTCTTTTATCAAAATAATTTATTAGAAATAATAGTTGATTTGTTATTCCATTCTATGTAGATATTCTATGTATGCAAATTTTGAGCCGGTAGAGACAGAAGAGATGTACAGGTTTTTAGCCATCGTCATAGCCATGGGTCTTGATCCTCGCTCAAGTGTAAAAAAGTATTACAGCACCAAAGGCTACCTCAACACACCTTGGTACAAGCAGATAATGAAGCAACGTCGCTTCGAGGCATTGTATCACACATTCTTGCATGCTGGGGGAGCAGATGCGGGGCAGCAGGAAAAGATTGAGCCATTTCTGGAAGCCCTTATGAAATCTTTCCAGTCAGACTATTACCCCTCCAAGGCTATATCTTTAGATGAGATGGTGGTGGGTTTCAGGGGTCGATGGAAATATAGGCAATTCAATGCCTCAAAATCATCGAAATACCACATAAAACATTTGGATTGTGCGACAGCATCAACGGCTATGTGATCATCATGTTCACATATTACGGTGGGGAAACTGCTTACCACCCTAACATTGACCCCAAATGTGCTCAAGCAATCAAAATTTTTGAGAAACTGCTCAGGCCGCTGGAAAAAGGGCATCACATATTTGCTGACAGGTTCTACATCTCAATGCCTCTTCTAGGCTTTTTGAAGAATCGTAGTTTCCACTACACTGGAACTGTGGACATTCGACGCAAGAATTTCCCTCCACTTCTGAAGACCTTGCGTCTCGACTACAGGGAGAAACAGGGGTTTATCAACGATGACATTTCCCTCCTGCTCGCTGCCTTCCGAGATAAAAAGGCGAAAAAGAATGTCGTTGTCGTTACAACAAGTGGCGCCGTAGAGACAACCCCGGTGAGGAGGAGGCACGACACCGTGGAGAAACCCACCTGTATCCACGAGTATAACCAGACGATGAATGGCTGTGACAGAGCTGATCAAAATGTGCAGTACTATGGGGTGCACAAGAGGAAGAGCTACAAATGGTGGGAAAAAAATCTTCCACTTTTTGTTTGAGATTATTTTCGTGAATTTCAAAAAATTCTCGCTCATCCAGTTCAAGGAGCAACTCCTGGAGGAATTGACTGAGCTGGCTGCAGCAGAGCGGATGGTGAGGAGACCCCTCAGCCAGTCAACACTTTGGCTAGACTCAACCCCCTGTTCCACATCATGGAGTCCGCCAGGGTTGATAGAAACTACCGCGTGTGCAGCACTCCGCAGCAGCGGAAAAGAACCCGCAACGTTTGTGCCACATGTCCTGGTAAGCCCTATCTTTGCAAGAAGAACTGCTTTAGGATCTGGCACACCAGACAAGAGCTGCCCTAAACATAAGAAGGTGCAAGAAAACATGTAAATAGTTTATATAGCTTAGTGTTATTAGTATTTTATTCATCCTATCAGAAATTATGTAAAAAGCAACAAACATTTGGACGCAGTTTCAACAAAATTTTGCAGTTACTGCACATTGGATTATTTCTTCTAAAATCAAGTCCAAGGAGTAATAATCAAGTCCCTGGAGTAATAATCAAGTCCCTGGAGTAATAATTAAGTCCCTGGAGTAATTACCAAGTCCATGGAGTAATAAATAACAGACACAGTATATGAGCAGGTAAGATTTTTTCATTCTTTTTGTTTTACTTTCTGTCAATCATAAAATGATCAAATTTGATTTCAAAACATTTTTTGTGATTTCTACATTCAACATATCAATCCAAAGCAACAATTTCAAATCTATTTTTTTTTTCCAATCAAAAGTTTTATGATTTTGAAAAAAAAAAACAACTAAATTGTGATAAATTCAGACCGAAATGCTTTGGTAAACATATATAGTCAGCTTACAAAAAAATTCATAAAAAAAAGTAATCATATATTTCTAAAAATTTTTGCACACCAATAGAAAAATGCATTTACTTTGTACAAATCAGATCCATGGAGTGATAAATAGCAGACATATAAGCTTATAAGTAAGATTTTTTTTTTTTTATTTTTTAATTCCTTTTTTCTTCTTTCTTCTTTCTATCAGAAAATGAAGAGATTTGCTTTTACAGGAATTATTTTTACATTTTCATATTCTCAATACAATTTCAAAACATATGATATATACTTTTATGTAGCTAGCTTTCTTACTTTAGAAGTTATAAGCTGTTAAAAAATATCACTATAAAATTATGTCCTGATCTTGAAATGGCCTAGGCCAACCGCGACAAATGGCCCAATAGCGAAAATATAATCATTAATTATACTTGAAAAATAGCCTAGCTGTAGTGTTAGGATGATAAAGATTGGAAGCATAAACAAGAGAAGATCAGTGATTAGTCTGAGAAGCCTTTATCAAAGTTGTAGTACAAGAAATGCCATGTTGCATTGGTGAAGTCTCAGTACATTATGCAACAACAATACAAAATATAAATAATGTACTGAGACACTTCACTCAACGGCAAAAACGTCCATAATCCGTTCTGGGTTTATCCTCAACGTCAGCAGGGTATGGTAATCCGTGCACCTACCAACGTGCTTAACAGAACTCAGAAAAATAAGCCAAAATTGTAATTTTGAAACCTTAGAGACTGAACTCCTTCAAGACAAAATCGTAGTTGGTGTACACTCGCAAACCCTGAAGAGAGAATGCTGAGAGAAACAGACCTGACCCTACAAAAGGCTTTAGATATATGTAGAGCAGAGGAACAATCCAAGAGAGGGTTGAAAATGATGGATCAAAAATAGGGTGCAGCAGTAGATGCCCATAGAAACAAAGAGCGTTATGGCAAGAAAGGCTCTTACCAGAAGAGATTTTCCAGCGAACAAGACAAGCTTTATTTCAAAAAGAGGCACAAAATGCTTGATTGAGCATCCTCCTAGGAAGTGCCCAACATATGGAAAACAATACCTAAACTGCTCAAAATTTAATCACTTTGCAATAGCTTGCAGAATTCCAAGAAAAATAGAAACTTCACGAAGTAGAACAAGATCAATCTGACTCTGAAAATGAAGAAGAATTTCAGGTCGGCACTGTAAAAGACACAGCCTAAGTCAGGATGGAAAATTTTTCTAAATGTTAGAGGTCAGACGATCACAGCTAAAGTTGATACTGGAGCCCAAGCAAATGCCATGTCAAAGTTTACAGCAAATTGGGTGCAATGATTGAAAAATCTTCAGTAAAGCTGATATCCTATTCAGGTGACAAGATGCCAGTTCTTGGGCAGGTGAACATACCATACTTCTTCAAAGGCGAAAAGTATTTGATGAAATTTATTGTCACCTCTACAGAAGGAGCACAAAAAATTGAAGGGGTCATTGCAACAAGACGGTTAAGTCACATTTCGCTAAAAATAGAGCGTGACCCACTGAACGAAAGATTTCGGCGCGCGCTTTCTATTAATAGCAGTGATGAAACCATTGGACCGCACTATGTGGTGCATTGGCCTTGTAAAGGTCGACATCGCCAATGCAACACCGCGGTTAAGTCCATGTGTGGATCTGACATGTTTGTTGCACGGTAAAGAGTTTGTTCAATATGGCGGCTTGTTTACAGTCAAGACACGAGACGAGATCATTAAACATCCACTAAGGTAAGTTATTGTGATTATTTTCTAATGAATTGGTATTTATGTTAATAATGATAATATAAGGAATATATGTTTAACAGCTTATACTCTCAATTAACATAGTTACATAGCTACAGTATTTTATTCCTTCATGGACTTGACCTTGTTGTTGTATGCTCCCAAACTATAGTAATATTATAGTAACAAATATCACCTGAGTATGACAATGTATACATTGATGGAAGTAGAAGGTAAAGTGTGCTTATATAGCACTTATCCTCGAATGATATAACTATAACTGCTTTAAACATTAAATCACGATGGACATAATACGATGCTTATTAGTCTTATTTAAAATTTTGGACAAAAATAAAAACTGTCTAACCGCTTTGTACTCATCTAACACCTGGATTAATATGCGTAAATTGTCTTACTCAAGGACGATCCCTCCCGGCCAAGACTTAGTTTGCTCAACTCGTCACCCATCTATTGCTCATCATTGGCTTATGGAGTTTTGAACTTGAGAATATCTCCTGCTCCTCCTCCTCATCATCATCATCATAGTTATCATCATCACCACCATCATCGTCATCATCGTCGTCATCACCATCCTCAGCGAAACTGTCATCATCATAATTTTTAGCTTTCTAAATCTCGTTTATCCTCGTCCACAGTCAACAGATATGAACACCGAGGAAGCACTGGGTCTCTTGATGCGCCAGCTTGATGATGACGTTTCTCAATGTTCTGACTCTCAATCGTCGCTTGTGCAAACAGTAGAACCCCAGCACACACTTGAGGAGGTTATTCAGCTAGCTGCTCTTCGGAACACAAACTCTTCTGATGAAGACCTGTTTGACGATGATCCCAACGACCCGGACGTCAATGTTTCAAACTTAACCCGCTTCTCGTCAGACTCTGATAATGAGGTAGAACAAGTGGGAGATCGTGCCCAAGGTGCGATAGAAAATGCCGAAGTAGACGCGGACAATGATGCTGCAGATCGAGATTTCATTCCTGTCGGTACTGTTGAACGTGTACCAACAACATCAACTGAACCAGGACCATCATCGACTGAACCAGGACGAACAGTCCAACTGGGTGAATCTCGATAAAAAAAACGTTCGTTAAATCCTAACAAATGGGCTCGAAATATAAGGAAGCTGAAACATGCACGTGGTGAATCGTACGTTGACTCGAGAGGCAAATTACAACCAGAAAAATGTGTAGGTAAAGCATGTAGTTGTCGATGGAAATGTTTCGATAAGTTAGGAAAGGACCACATTTCTACACTGTTCAGAAATTTTCATGAGTTAGGAGACACGAAACAACAGGATTTGTATCTTAATGGCTGCATAAAATCGACAAAGCCCAAAAGAAGGCGCCCCAAAAGTGGCGAGGAGAATGGCGCTCGGAAGTCATCTTTTGAGTATTTCGTTAGAGGACTAGATAAAAAAGTTTGTCAACTTGCATTTCGTTCGATATTTGGTATTGGAAAGACACGGTTTGAAAAAATTAGGACATGTGAACCAATTATCCCATGTGACAAAAGAGGTAAACATGGGAATCAAAAGAAGATGTCTATTGAAACAAGGGAAAAAATACGTGCTCACATTAAATCATTCCCAGCAAGATCATCTCATTACTCAAGAAATCAAAACCCCAACAAGGTGTATCTCAGTGAAGAATTAAATGTTCATCTGATGTGGCTGCTCTATCTCAAACAGTATGAAAATGATCAATATGTGAAGTATACCTCTGGAAAGAAACATGATATGAAACCTGTAGTCAAGTATAAGTATTATAATAACATTTTTCTCACAGAATTCAACATTGGCTTCGGAAGTCCCCGTTCAGACAGATGCCTTAAATGCGATCAACTGCAACAACAGATAGAAAATGTTAAAGGTGATGAAGAACTTGTCAATCAAATGTCAAATGAAAGAAGGTTGCACCAGTCACAGGCGGATAATGGTTACACTCTACTGAGAAGAAAGTCAAACGAGGCTCTTGGTAAAAACAATTTTGACATGATGACTTTCGATTTCCAACAAAATCTTCCACTACCAAACCTTACATCTAGTGACATGTTTTACTCAAGAATGCTGTGGGTTTATAATTTTGGAGTTCATAACTGCAACAATGGAGATGGATACATGAACATTTGGCATGAAGGTGTGGCTGCGAGGGGATCGTCAGAGGTGTGTTCCTGTTTGTTTAAAATCATTCGAAATAACACAAAAAGATCCCCAAATTTGGTCTTGTTTAGTGATGGGTGTGTAGGACAGAACAAAAATAAAACAGTTATTACATTCCTTCAATACCTGGTTGAAAATAACTTCTGCAGAAGGATTGATCATTACTTTTTGTATCGTGGTCATACATTCCTTCCTAATGACCGTGATTTTAGACTCATAGAAAAGAGAAAAAAACTTACAAAGGCTACTTAAGTAAGTGATTATGTAACCATGATTGAAGGCAGCAGAATGTCCCAACCGTTTGTAGTAAACACCATTCAAACAGAAGACATCCTTGATTTTAAAGCGGTTGCCGAAAGATGTATGACAAAGTCTACACTGAAGTCGAACTCTGGAGAAAAAATCTCTTTGAATGACATTCATTGGTTTTCTTATGGACAAAGTGATGAGACCAATGCCACTTATACGTCAAGTATCACCGTTGATCATGGAGGGGAAGTCTGGTGTAGGTACAGTCACAATGAAATGGAAGCTTGGAAAAAAAGTTAAAATATTTAAACGAGGCGTCACTTCTATTTCACCGCCCACAGCAAAATACAGCGGTCCAGTTCCAATAAAAACAGCAAAATACCAGGACCTTATGAAACTGTGTGACAAAGGCTTGCTGAATGAAGAAACCAAACAATTTTATAAAGCTTTGACACATGGCAATGAAACACGTGCAACGGACGCTGAGGACGTAGACGATAACACCGTTATGGACTATGACTATTAGTACATGTATGTGTAACAAAGGACATAACCTTGTTGTTGCAGATTGAACAATGGACATAACCTCGATGTTGCAGATTGCTTCATAAGACTAATGTTAATTTCCTGTACTCTGTCTTTTTATTCTTTCATGTGAATCAATGATATGTTTATGTATCACCATTTCTATGATTGGTTGAAACTTAATTTGGAGGCAATTTTTAAAACTTTTATTGGGTTTCAAGGCACATTCTGGGATAACAAAGAGGTCAAGTCCAATCAGGGACTTAGCCGTGTTGTTGTGTGCACAAATAATATAAATAATACATTTGATTTAATTTAGCGATTAATACTTATTTGATGTACGGGAAAAAGCCATATGATGTTCTTATTCCATTATTAAACGCATTAAAGCCAATTTTCTTTTTGCAATACGAATCCGAATCCGAAACTCACTTTTTGCCATTTTTCTCGAAACTAGTTGAATGTGACTTAACCTTCTTGTTGTAGTGACCCCTTCAATTATTGGCCTAGATTCAAGTGAGAAGCTGAATTTGATTAGGAGAGTTGATGAACTGAACAAGAATAAGAACTTAGAAGATCTTGTGGAGAAATACAAAGACACGTTTGGAGAGCTAGGCATGCTAAAAACACATTATCACATGAGAATCGAAGAGAACACATTGAGCCGATTGTTTCTGCAGCCAGAAAAATACCACACTCGCAAAGAGACAAAGTGGAAACTGAATTGAAAAGAATGGAAAAACTGGGAGTGATCTCCAAGGATGAAGAACCAACAGATTGGGTCAATCCATTTATAGTGGTGAAATAACCAAACGGTAAAGTTAGACTATGCCTAGATCCTCAGAGATCAAACTCAGCACTGAAACGAGAGTAACATCAGATACTCACTGTGGTAGAAATCTCAACTAAGATGGCAGGCGCTAAGTACTACTCTAAGTTAGACGTTTCGAGCGGATTTTACCAGATCCCTTTAGACAAGGAATCATCAAAGCTATGCACTTTCCCTACACCTTTTGGGCGATACAGATTTTTGAGAATGCCATTTGGAATTTCGTCAACACCAGAGGTGTACCAAAAATTAATGGACATTTTTTTTTTGGTGACTTAGAAGGTGTAGCTTGCTATGTAGACGATCTTTGCGTCTGGAGCAACTCTTTGGAGCAACATTTCGAACGCCTAGAAGAGGTTTTCAAGCGTGCGAGAGAATGCGGCCTTAAGTTTAATGCAGGCAAATGTGAGTTCATCAAAGAAGAAATTGATTACTCGGGACACGTTTTCACAGAGAATGGCACAAAGGTGGACCAAAAGAAGATCTCAGCAATCATAAACATGCCAATACCAAAATCAAAGCAAGAGTTAATGAGATTTCTAGGAATGGTAACATACTTAATGAAATTTATTCCAGACATGCCCAGCAAAACAGCGCCACTAAGAGAGTTGCTAGAGAAAAACACCGAATGGCAGTGAGTGCCAAAGCATGAAGAAGCGGTGCAAGATTTGAAGACTTCATGTCCCACATTACGCTCTTTCGAAGTCACAAAACCAGTCACCATAGAATGTGATGCCAGTAAAGATGGTCTCGGAGCTGTACTGCTGCAAGAAAACCAACCTGTTGCTTACGCGTCAAGATGTCTCTATGCAGTAGAACAAAGATATGCTCAAATCGAAAAAGAAACACTGGCAATAGTCTTCTCTTTGGAAAGGTCCCACCAGTACGTCTAAGGGAGAAAGACCTACGTTTGGACTGATCACAAGCCAATAGTGGCGATAATGAAAAAGCCATTCAACAAGTGCCCTGCCAGAATTCAAAGATTTTTGCTCAGAACGCAACCATATGACTTACAAGTATCCTACAAGAAAGGAAAGGAACTTTTGTCCGACACACTGTCATGAGCAACAGAACAAAACAGTTCAGTAAAACAGAGATTCCAGAACAAGATATTCAAGCCTTTGTTGACTCTGTAGTCAAAACACTTCAAGCAACTCCACAAAAGATAGAAATTAGACACAGACAAGAAAATGGCGAGACATTGCAAAAATTGAGAGTCCAGATAAAAGCATGGCCACAGTCAATCAGACAAGTTCCTAAAGAGATACGGCCATACTGGACAGTCAGAGAAGACATCATTGAATGTGACGGGATCTTATTGAAAGGAGATCAAATAATCATTCCTAAGGCAATGCAGCACGAAATGCTACAGCTGATCCACCAAGGACACTTCGGCGTTGAATTGTCTCAAAACAGAGCGAAAACAGCAATATTTTGGCCTGGAATGATGAGGCAGATCGAGGAGAGAGAGTGAACAGCTGCCATGTGTGTCAAAGACATAGAAATGCCCAACAGAAGGAGCCACTGCAGCCTCATGATATCCCAAACGAACCATGGATAAAATTAGTCACCGATTTGTTCCATTTTGATGGAAAGGATTTTCTTTTAGCATGTGACTACTTCTCACAAATTTTTTGAAGTTTGTAAGCTGAATTAAACCACTAGTGAGAGCGTCATCAAACATCTGAAGAACATTTTTGCACGACACGGAACTCCCATCTCTTTAGTTTCTGACAATGGCTCCCAATACGCGTCATGAACCTTCCAAAAGTTTCTCAAGACATGGGATATAGAACACATAACAACCAGTCCAGCTTTTCCGCGATCAAATGGATTTATAGAAAGAAATGTTCAAACTATAAAAAAAATTGTTCAAGAAAGCCAAAGAAAGCAAAGAAGATCCAAATATTTCAATCTCAAATTACAGGGCCACACCAAAAACCAACGCTAAATTCCCTGCAGAGTTGCTAATGGGAAGAAATATCAGAAGATTGTTACCAACAGTAAAATATCAGAGGAAGAAGAATAGGGACAAAGA
Organism: Elysia crispata; assembly: GCA_033675545.1. Classification (NCBI taxonomy): domain Eukaryota; kingdom Metazoa; phylum Mollusca; class Gastropoda; family Plakobranchidae; genus Elysia; species Elysia crispata. The sequence goes on from JAWDGP010003786.1 coordinate 347,758, forward strand.
AAACAGTTGCTTCAGTAAGCAGCGGTATGATCAACACACCCGCAGGTTACCTGAGTTGAAACCTGGAGCATACATTAGATATAGGCATAAAGGCTTATGGGAGCCAGCACAGGTGGTCTCGAGAGCGACAACCCTGCGATCTTACATCATCAAGATCAAGGACGGGATGCTGCGGCGCAGCAGACAACATCTTCTTGTGAACGGTGAAAAAACACCATAGCCTGATCCCAACTCCTGTTGAATACACTCCGCGGTACGAACACCAGCCAGATGGTCTACAACAGTCTGCACCAGCAGCCCCATATCAGGAGGTACCTGAACAACCAACCAATGGAGCCCTGCACAGCAACCACCTATGGAGATTTCGACAGAGCCTGTAAAAAACCACAAGATCTGGTCGGGTCGTCAAGCTGCCTATCCGATATCAAGAATGAACTGTTATTAGTGTTAAAGTTTTGACCGTTGTAAAGTTTCAAGTTTAATTCATTTTAAATTTCTCATGTACCATAGCCAACACTTGTTTAAGTGTTTCCGAGACTTTGAATCCTAAGCTAAATGAATAAAACTCTCCAAAGCTTTTGTTTATTAATTCATTTAAGTGTAGGATCAAGAAACTGTACTGTAGGGAAGACACTTAACCACGCATTGAATTTATAATTTTTATTCACGTTACTCTTCTTAAAATGTAAAGGTTTTGACATAATTTATTTTTAGCTTTAAAGGGGAGATGTTACATAATTATCATTACTACATAAAAAGCTGAAGTAGTAAAACTACGATGATACTAGTAGCAGTCTAGTAAATTTATGTTACATCATGCGTTGCAAGTCATTCGCACAAGTTGCATAATAAAACAAGTCATCTCAGATCGTGCTGTTGTTGATTCTATATTATTATTAAATACACCCAAGCATATACCAGACCTGAAACGAAGATTTAACGTTTCACTGTTTCAGTAAGAGCAAAGGTAAAGTCAATGAATTCCCTATATTATTCATATCATGCTTTTCTTGAACTATTTTTGCAAATGTTAAAGTTTTGATTTTATTTCGGTTTGTAATAAACTAAACACATTTTTATTCCCAGGATGATGATTGTGATTACATACCGCCCAGTAATGAAAGCAGCTCAGATAGCAATATATCTGGAATTATACCTCTGCAATTTATTCAACAATCTACACCACAGCCGAACAGGTAACAACTTGTGTGTTTCTCACACACAAAATGAGCAGAGTTGACACATTACTTTGGTTACGAATAAATTTTATCATTGTGTGTACTGTATTTGTCTAATGTGCTCTTTACTTATCAACAAAGAGGAAAGAATTATTGAAAAAAAAAAAAAAAAACGTGAGGATTTAAACAATCGTATTTCTGTTGTTTGTTGGTTGTTTTTTTTTTAGTGGAAAAAATCTGAGTAAAAAATAGGTACCTCGTACCTTGATTTTTTATATCCATGTAAGTTGTAACTATAGATGTCATCAATTTTCTTTTTCAACTGTCCTTTGTTTTTTTTAAAAATACACACGAAGATTTCAATTTTATTCTCATACTTCTATTTCAGAAGCCAAAGAGAATCTTCATGTTTTGTAACGAATGGCAAACACACCTGAAAAGACATTTGATAAGAAGTCACCCTTTAGAAGAAGAAGTCAAAGATGCGCTTAAATTACCAGTCAAAGATCAGATCCAAGTATTTGCAAGTATTCGAAAAAATGGCATATATCAACATAATATAGTTCTTGCAGAAAAACGGAAAGAACTCATTAGGGAACGTAGGCAAGGTACATCGGCCCCATTGATGTGTTCTGGTTGCAAGGGGTTTTATGACAAAAAGACAATCTTTAAGCATAAGAGACTTTGCTGTAAGTCAGAATCAATAAATCCTATTGCTGTTGATATTCACGTTCCTTCAGAAAATGCTTTAAGTCTGGAACTATCAAAAGAATTTAAGGAGCAGGTTTTAAACAGGTTCAGAAGAGATGAAGTAGGACAGTTATGTAGAAGTGACTTCCTAACATTACTTCTTGGCAAGAAAGCCTGGGCAAAGTCAGCCAAAAAAGAAAGGCACATAGTAATGAGTGAAATGCGCCTGTACGCAAATTTAATATTTGTTTGAAAATCAAAATGTTTCAGGGATAGACATACTTGACTATTCTCAATTTGATAATCAGTGATGAACGGAGATAAATGCTTGACAGGCCATGTGATTTATGGGACGATAGTCTATTTGTAAAGCCGAAGAATCTCATTGTTTGTCGATATATATTTGTTCAATGCTCGCAGGAGTGGGGAACCAGCACGGCTGACTTTAAGAGAATGGACTGATGCAAGCCATGGTGCATGGATCCATCCAGAATTGATAGACAAAATAGGAGACCCACAAGAACGTTTACTTCTCAAAGATAAGAAATTGGCATACCAAGCTGGAAAGGGATCTAGGAAGCTTGTATCGGTTCTTTTCCCCAAAGACACCTTAGAACCAGTTTCAAAGCTTTTGAAAGAAAGGACAAACTGTAACATTCACCAAGACAACAATAATCTCTTTCCCAATACACAACACTCACTTGACCAAGCGAGTGGCTACCACTGCTTAAGGGGGAAGTGGTCAAGGAAGTTCCTAATTTGAAGAAACCTGATCTACTGATCGCAGATAAATTTAGCTTCTACGATGCTTCTTTGTCAAAAACGATGCAGGAAAATCGACACCACAACCCTGAAATGTTTTATTTAAAAAAGCCAAAGCCTGTAAAAACACGCAAGAATGCTTAAAAGGTCAAATGGAACTTTTTATTGGTACACACTGGCGACGACCATCAAGATACAACCACAGGGTACTGTTGACGGCTCCTGTTGGATGGATGTCTTTGTATACCAGCCTCTAAGCAAAACGGTTGGTGTTTGGTACCATACCATTTTCAAAGCTCTGAGATTTTATATTGATCGCAAGATTTCATCAATTGTTTTTGTTAAGAATGCAATCTTTATCTAGAAAGACCCACACATTGAATTTTCTTAGATCTTAGATCTAAATCAGATTAGACATTTCTTCTAATCAGAAAAGAAAAGTAAGTAAGCTTAGTAGCCTACTTAAAGTAGGATAAAGTATATAGATCTAGGTTCTGGATTTAAAGATAGAATCTAAAGCACGGTAACCTTAGGGACTTTCAAACTGTCTAGAGTTGTATCGAGGCGTAGGCAGAGTCCAGACCTGCAGCACTCGGTATAGAATCCAATTCTAAGATATAAATCTACAAAGAGGATTTAAAGATAGAATTTGGATCATAATCGCGTTTATCTGAGGATTTTCAAAGAAAAATCGTCTAGATTTAGAAATAGATGTAAGCATTGTCAGAATCTAGATCTAGATCAGGATCTAAACATTTAGAGGTATAAAAATATAGCATCCGGATTTAAACATAAACTCAAAATCAAGATAAACATGAGGTCGTTCCTATCAATGAAGCGTAGTTAGAATCTAAATAGTCTAGAATCAAATTTGGAAGCAGCACAGAAAAGGAAAACCAATACGATTTGGCTACAAGCAATGGGTTATTGCCACACCTTTAAGATATGCTTGTCATTTAGAGCCTTACCAGGGGGCAGGAACTGGTTTTGATAAACAGTACGGCCTTGTTGTCATGGGACTGTTGGGTCATTCGCCACAGGGTTTCCACGGTATCATGCCTTTTTTGACAACTTTTTTTTCTAGTTTCAGGCTTCTGAAAATTCTTTCTGACCTTGGTATCGCTGCAACTGGAACAACAAGGTCCACCCAGTTGAGAAAAGTGCTCAAAGAATTCTCCGATGTCTTTACTGACGTACCCGGGCAGACACATCTCATAGAGCATGATATCCAGCTAACTTCAACTGATCCCATCAGGAAAAGACCATACCCGGTGCCACAGAGCATGCGCGAGACCATGCGTGAGGAAGTAGACCGGATGATCAAAGCGGGAATCATTGAACCATCGAGCAGCCCGTACTGCAGCCCGTCAGTGATTGTTAGCAAACGAGACGGGTCCAATGATCCAATCGGTATTGCATTGACTTTAGATCGTTGAACAATATCACCGTCTTCGATGCCGAGCCCATGGTTCGACCCCATGATTTATTCCAAGAAATTGGAAGCAGGAGTAAATATCTAACAAAGGTAGACTTGTCAAAAGGGTATTGGCAAATTCCTCTCGCAGAAAAAGCCAAACCTTTAACAGCGTTTGCAACAGAGAAGGGTTTGTACCAATTTCGAGTCATGCCATTTGGACTTCAAGGGGCGCCAGCAACATTTTCAAGATTGATGAGGAAAGTTACAGATGGGACTACCAAACAACAAAAACTATTTGGACGATTTCTTAACCTTCACAGAAACATAGGAGGAACATCTGCAAGCATTACGAGCATTGTTTACTCGCTTGAGAGCAGCTGGCTTGACTGCCAGGCCATCAAAATGTGCAATAGCTTACCCTCCACTCGAGTTTTTAGGTCATATGGTAGGGAGTGGTGACATGGTACCTGTTCAGGACAAGGTAGTAGCTATTCGGGTCGCTGACCCACCTCGGACCAAAAAGGAGATGAGAAGCTTTCTGGGCTTGGCCTCATATATCTCTCCACAATCTCCAGTCCCCTTACTGATGCCACAAGAAAAGGAATGCCAAACATAATCAACTGGGAGGAAGCTCGACTCAAAGCATTTGAGAATCTCAAAGCAGCATTAACATCAAAGCCTGTGCTCAAATTGCTGGACTTTGAAAAGCCGTTTATATTGTCCACTGAAGCCAGCGATACCGGGCTCGGTGCAATTTTGAAACAGGACCACGATGGTGAAAAGTTTCCAGTGGTCTATCTGAGTCGTAAACTTCTGCCAAGAGAGCAGAGATACTCCGTCGTGGAGAAAGAGTGCCTCGCATTCGTGTGGGCTGTGAAAAGCCTCAACACCTGCCTGTGGGGTAGGGAATTTGTCATTGAGACAGACCATGCGCCCTTACTCTATCTCAATAGAGCCAGATCTGAGAATGGGAAGTTGATGCGATGGTCCTTGTTACTCAATCAATATCGTTTCCAGCTGAGGAGTGTAAAGGGTCGGGACAATCAGGGTCCTGACTTCCTTAGCAGAACATAGCTTTCGTGCTCTCATGGTTGGTCAAGAAAGACCGGCATCGGGGGTAGTTGGCAAAAATTGAGATTTTTGTCCCAAAGAAGGACGTGTCACGCAGAACAGGCGTACTGCGTGGGTGTAAATATTATTTAATAAACGTTAGTGAGCTGTATTTGCCGTCCCTAGACCACCTACGTGTGGTTTTCGATCTCTTTAAATATTGGAGCAAGTTTGAGTCCAAATCAGACCCTTACGAAGACTCCCTATACGAAGCAAGACAGAGGGCTCCGGCTAGATTCCAGCAAAAAATCCTAGTCGTTATACTTAAAGGCAAACGTTTGCCTAAGTTTTGAAGTTGTTATTGAAGACAAGACGTCGTCTCAACCTTTAAATATATTTTTAAGGCAAGATTTTGCCTATTACTTGGACAAGCAAAGAAGTTCAAGATTATTATAGGGCACGTAGTCCTCATTTGGTCATTGTACCAGCATCATCATCTTATCCTCGACCTACAGCCTATTTTCTCTGTCTGAGGTGAGTATGTATATAAAATTAATTGAAATAACTTGACTAAAGGAAACATAATGTTTGAAGCCTAAAAGTATTTCTATTCATAATTGAAATCCAAAGCTTTAAAGGATAAAGAAAACGCACAAAAACAAAAGTAATCATAACGATACATCGTAAGCAGGAGGTAAGTATTGAAACCAAACATTCCCTTGAGAACCAAGCAAAGACTAGCTCATGACTTTAATCTAATTTAGAACATTGACTTGATGCTACAGCTGATGCAAAGGTGAGTATAAGTGTCCAAACACAGGGTTGTTTAGTAAACGCAACGCACACCTTTCGATTGTTTGATTTCAGCTGAGCAGACTGCCGTCGCCGTTGTCGTCTTCATTGCCGCCAATCGTCGACCGTTAACCAACCGTCAACTGGGTACTGTCAACATCCACTTGTTTGTCAACAAAGCTACCTCACCGTCACTAGTGTGTGGGGTTACTAGCATTGTTATTGGTGTGCACATAGACGCCATTTCATCTTAGAGGGTCAGTCACCCTAATAGGGCTGGACACCTGACCGACAACCTAACAGTGTAGCTGGAGAGGAGTGCAACTTGCAACAAACAATATACAGGGACCTTATTGTTATACATTGAACGTGAGCAGTGTATCGTCTGCATCACTTTAGGTTTTTACTCTGATTTAAAGCATTACATTTGCATTTGTATAACTTGATCGACTATTTCTGTCTTTAAGGCATCATTATATTCCTTGTAAATTTGCCCTTATATGGAGTGTTATTATTTGAAATGAATTATCTCCTATGAGATAAAGAACTTAAACGCACGCTTTTTTTATTTGGATACAATTGCGTTTATTTAATCAACCATTTATGATTTATCTCACATCTCTTCTTTAATATCCTTAGATAGTTAATAAAACTCTGATAAGTTCTATTCCGTTACTTAAACATTTTGTTGAGTTTACTTCTTTCGGTTAGATTGAACGTTTCACAAATATATGTAACATCTCTGTGAGTAAACGTACTTCCGGGTTGTGACATTAAGTGGTGGCAGCGGTGGGATTTTGAAACGAGGCGTTCATTCTGTCAGAGAGAATAGAATAAATAAAGAACCTTAATAATATTTTTTTTGTCCCTCTAAACTGAAATAAATTGAAAGTTCAGTAATTTATTTTTTTGTTTATTCAACAATTCATTAACAAATCTGAAAGTAATTGAGTCGATAGATATCTAATTAAAGATTTTATGAATTAATTTATGATTGTTGATGTTTGTACAGATTACTAAAATCTGACCTCATACTCCAATGCTACAGGTTGTCGAATGATTTATGTGACAGCGATTGTCACAAGTAATTTATCTCAGCTATACAAGACGGCAGTCTGGCCAGCACACCCACAAATTCTTGAGATGAAACGTGATACGTGTGCGCATTTACCCTGTGTTTGAGACCTTGTGAGATATTAGATTCCTTCCGGCGTAACGGCGCAAGGCGAAGGTATCAAGTAAACAAGTAAGTTTCTTAATACAAAAATATAGAAGCTTAGCTGTATACAGAATGGAGGTCGAGCGTTTAGCAAAGGTAGGCGCACAAAGTTTGAGTTTAAGTAGCGAAGAATTAAGAAAATGGATTGATGAGACCTTGGAAAAAGACAGAGAAGAAAAAGAGGCTGAAATAGAAAGAAAAAAAGAAACCAATAGACTTTTAAATGAAGAGATTCACTTACGGAGAGCCCAGAGAGAAGCTGATAGGGAGGCCCGTGAAGCCCAGAGAGAAGCTGATAGGGAAGCCGCAGATCAGAAAATGTTGATCCTTGAAAAGGAAGCCGAACTATTACGTTTAAGAAATGCGGTTCCGTCAAACGGTGAACCGTCACCGAGATCTGAAGATAGATTAGGCGGGGCTAGATCCGCGGTAGGGCAAGCGAAGGCACCGAAGCTTCCCGATTTTAAGGAAGGGAGAGATGACATGGAGAGTTATCTCCTTCGATTCGAACGCTTTGCTTCGGCAAATTATTGGTCAAGAGAAAATTGGGCCGTTCATTTAAGTGCCTTACAGATCGGCAAGGCTCTTGACACGTTCAGTCGACTCAGCGAAGATGAGTCGACTGATTACGACGTTGTTAAGAGAGCCTTGTTAAAAAGGTACAACATGACCAGCGAAGGTTTCAATCTCAAGTTCCGCTCCAGTCGTCCAGAATTAGGGGAGAGAATGAGTCAATTCAAGACTAGGCTCGAGTCCTATCTGGATAGATGGATGGAGTTATCTGAGAGAGATCTTGGCTCATCAGAGCATTGGAAAGATCTGATGCTCTATGAGCAACTTCTTAACTCATGCGGAAGAGACCTTCGCACTTTCCTAATGGAAAGGAAACCAAGGAGCTGCTCCGAGCTCATTGTGCTCGCAGAGCAATATATAGAAGCCCACGGGGAGTCGAAGCACTTTTCAAGGAGCACCTATATCAGTGCAAAGATGCCAGAAAAGGCAAAAGCAGACGACTTTAACAGACCGCAGTGTCATATTTGTGGTAAGAGTGGCCATAGATCAAAAGATTGTTTCAAGCGGGGGGCGCCCAAAAACCCGCAACAGCCGCTAAAATGCGACGTATGTAAGAAAGTAGGCCACGTTAAGGAAAATTGCTGGAGCCGGCAAAAACCCGCAGCATCAGTCGCCCTGACGAAGGAGACGGATGATTTTTATAAAACACAAATGTCTGCAACCTGTTCCTCTAGCTGTGACGTCACAGGTATGCCTGTGGCAGAGGGACAGGTCAACGGGAAAAAGTGCACCGTGCTGAGGGACAGCGGGTGCTCATCCGTAATAGTTAGAAGGGGACTCGTCGCGAGCACGGTACCCCTCACTGGCACACAACGTGTGGGCTTTGCCGATGGGTCGGTTAAAAGGGTTCCCACGGCTATGATATATGTGGACTGTCCTTATTACAAAGGCAGTGTGGAGGCGGCATTGTTGGACAAGCCGCTGTTCGATCTGATACTCGGGAATATTAAGGGGCAAAATGCCCAGGGACCCGAGTAGGTGGCTCTCTCGAGGCTGCCGCTGTGGAGACAAGAGCAGCGTGTCGGAGAGTTGAAAAAGCTCAAGACACCCAAGGAGAACGACTTGGGCTTGTCGGTTGAGGAGCTGAAGGCACTGCAAAAAGAGGATTCCTCTCTGGAGCAGGCCAGAAAGAATGCCGAGACCGAAGATATAATTCATACCGGTAGAGCAAATGAGTGTCGCTACGCTTACCAGAAGGGAGTGCTCGTGCGACATTTCAAGAGTCCACTGGTCGAGCATGGTGACGTTGTGAAGCAGGTGGTGGTGCCCACCTGTCTGCGACATAAAGTCATGACAGTGGCCCATGACTCTATATTGGCTGGCCACTTAGCAGCCAAGAAAACGTCAGAGAAGATTATGACAAACTTCTATTGGCCGAATCTATGGGGAGACGTTGCCCGTTTTTGCCAGTCGTGTGACATATGTCAAAGGTCGGTACCAAAGGGACGAACTTCCAAGGTCCCGTTAGATCAGATGCCAATGATTAACCAACCTTTTTCAAGGGTTGCTGTGGATCTGATCGGACCGATTTTGCCCTCATCTGAGCGAGGCTATCGGTATGTTCTAACTCTTGTGGACTTCAGCACCAGATACCCGGAAGCTGTTCCATTGAAGTCTGTAAGCACTGAAGCAGTAGCAGAGGCACTTGTCGAAATCTTCAGTCGAGTGGGTTTGCCGAATGAAATTCTGAGTGACTGCGGTACGCAGTTTACATCAGACCTTATGAGAGAGGTATGTCGGCTTCGCTCCATTAAGCAGCTCACAACCACACCTTATCATCCTCAAACAAACGGCCTTGTGGAGCGCTTTAACGGAACGCTCAAGTCAATTGTCAAGAAGCTGACCGCTGAGCGACCTCGCGACTGAGATCGGTATCTCCCAGCCGCATTATTTGCTCCCTTTGAGCTCATGTTCGGAAGGACTGTTAGAGGGCCCATGGCTGTGCTGAGAGAACTATGGACCCAGGAGACTGATGACCCTGACGTCAAAACAACCTATCAGTATGTCATAGATCTGCAGGAGAGGCTCGAAGAAACTATCAATGCGGCCAAAGAAAATCTGAAACATTCCACTGCGCGATATCGACAGCATTTTAACAAGAAAACAAAGCCCAGATCGTTCAAGGCTGGTGACGAGGTTCTCCTATTGATCCCGTAAGAAAACGTGCAAAAAATGTGCAGAGGAATTTCATTCTTAAATCTTCCTAAAACATCAGTGTGTAAATAATTAGTATAGAGCAGGCTTGACAAATGTTTTTTCCCTCTCATTTTCAGATGTTTTCATACATATGCTAAGCATTTCTGTGTTTCTGTACCTTCAAGCTCAGTTGAATTTGCTCTTTTATGATGATAATCAATAAAAATCAATGTATATGACATTTCCTATCCATGTATCCATTCTTTTAAAATGAAAACATATGTCGATTTCCCCAAAAAAATTCTTTGCGTTTTCAGCTTAATGACCAAGTGGCCTTAAAAAAGAACATTTTTTGAAAAAAAAAAAAAAATAAAATTCAAAATATCGTTCAAATTGTTTTTGTTTCTTTCATCGCATGATTAAAAATATACTATATGGGAAAATTGTGTCATTTTGACACCTTGGTCATTAATGGGTTAACACCACAAGCCCAGAAGATAAGATATGGTTGTAGATCTGAGAGGATCAGAGTTGATGATGGAAGAAACTACACTTTCGATCTCAACAGTGTTCGTGATGATGTAGGAAGCGGAGCTCAAAGAGTTTTAGTTATCAACGGGAGTAATGGTCTACATAATTACCCTGCCTGTCATCTAGAAATAGTTCCTCCTACACTGCACAGTCCTTCCCTTGGTCTGCAAATAAATGGGAAAAATAGATGTGATGTCCTGGGTTTATGCAATTGTCAAGCATTGAAATTTCCTCTTGAAAGTGATGGAATGTGTTATAAGGAAAAGCTCCACCTGAAAAAATACTCCGCACTTCCTGAAATTCTTTGCAACCTTTTACGGCAGTTCTCCTGAATCTAAGTATTTCTTGGCAAATTTGAAAATATTTAATGGAGCATTTCAATTAACATCTTTGGGTTGCAGCGAAGTCACTGTTTCAGGGTGGAATCCACAGTTCCGGATCCACGGACAAGTTTGTCATTTCATTGGAGAACTTTTACCTTCTAAAAATTTAACAACACAATTTCTTCAAATATTCTTCATCTATGGAAATGAAGAGATCAAAGTGAATGTGCGAAGGGATATAGTTCAGGGTCTTCATCAAAATATTGTGGAGGAAATCCAAAATGAGTGGCACCAGGTATATTTTAATATATTGGAATTTAAGACAGCACATGAATGCGCACTTCAAAATGGATTAGAAAAATTACAGCATCACCATTCTTAAAAATCGACGACCTTCAGAGAACATGTTTGTACTTACAATGCCCCTGAAACTAAGAAAGTAAGGATTTTAGTGCCAAATAATCTTGTTGGCCAATGAGTCATCATCTTAAGAGAGCGAGCCAAAAATCTGAAAGGAATTTGTGAATTTTCATGATGCCTGTGATGCCTTGCACTATCACTCGTTTTTTCAAGAGGAACTCATGGATGGAGCCTTCGACTTAACAAATTAACAATGCTGCAGTTTTATTTTGACCAGAATATGACTCATCCTGGAAATTACATTTTACTCGCAGGTCGGCTTTTCCAACAATTTTTGTGATATCACTAGAAATGATGACACCATGGGAGGAATTGCAACACTTATCTGTGGAGATTTTAGACAAATTTCGGGTGAGGTCTGTGAAAGAACAAGGGTGAATATTATTAAGTCCTGGTTCAAGAAATCCACATTGTGGTAAAGAGTTAACATAATGAAGCTTACAAAGAATATGAGGGTAAGCGTGATAATTTGTTGATTATTTATTTGATCTTGGAAGTGTTAACTTCCCTATTTATATATATATCCACACCGACAACACGCGATCCACACAACAAGACTCGGAGCGCCAATTAGAATTTCTGTTTACAGAAAGATCTTCATGACAGAGTTTAACCTTTCATTTCATGCAAGAAAGAAGGACCAGTGAGATACGTGTGAGTCTTTTTACCTGAAGGAGAAGGCAGGGACCACTACGGATGAGGAAAGGAAATCACAGGAAGAACATCAGAAAATAAAGACACAAGCAAGAGAACATAAAGAGCGAGATAAAATGCCTTCAGTTTCCAGGGTGCGTACAGTGTTCGATTTGCAGAAAATCATGACCTGCCCAAAGTTAAATGTGGGTACGGCTTATTACCTGAGAAAATTAAATATTAATAACTTAACAATTTATGAGCTACAAACGAGCAAAGGAATTTACAATGTTTGGACTGAAACTAAACACAACAGAGGTACAAATGAAGTGGCCTCTTGTGTCATAAGATGGCTAAAAAAAGAACAGAGAAGGATATGAGCAGGCAGTCATCTACAGCGACACATGCGGCGGCCAGACCAGGAATAAAATCATGTGTACTGCCCTGATGTGGTTTTTGATGAATAAAGCAAAGAACATCACCTCGATTGAGCAGAACATTTTTTGAAAGAGGACACAACCAAAACGAGGCGATTCTTTGCATGCCTGCATTCAAAGAGAATTCACAAAAAAAGATGTGTACCTGCCAACAGGCTATTATGAATCAATGAAAAATGCCATCAAAAGCAAAAATAAAAAGTATGTGGTACAGTTGATGCGGGTCCATGCCTTGAACTTTGATGAATTAAATCGGAAGACTGTGAAGGGAAATGCTTTTGCAGGCATCCAATCTATCCATTGGCCCATTCAATGTTACGTGTGTCACCTCACTAACCCTGCTTTTGAACTTTTGTTAAGTTCTCTGGAGATGAGAAATCCAATGAACCCAACATTTAATATGAAGAGGAAGGTTGCCTCTAGGTCATTTGTAAAGCATTGTTCTCTATGATTTCATACTTTCTCTCGGCAGGTCATCAAAGTGGCGTTACGTGTGTCACCTCAGAAAACAACTAAATTTTGATTCCTCTCACTCAAGCTACATTTTCTGTGATTTGTTTCATCAAATCTCCATAAATATCTCTCTATTTGTAGTTGATATGATGCAGATTGCAATTCCAGTAATTATTTGAATGCCGAAAGCCTTATTTTTACATGACCACCCAAAAAGCAGCGTTACGTGTGTCACCAAATTAACCGTTACGTGTGTCACCATTAGTTTCACCAGTTATGATAAGCTCATGTGAGTAAGAATTGTTTAAAATACCACTTGCATTGACTTCTTAAGGTACACTAGCTATATCTACCCAGATTTTTTTTAGTTATTTCCCCTGAAACACGAGAGTTGTCCCCCTTTTGGCCTTCAAATATGGCTGACAGAAACAGCATGACTAGTGAGGATGGGAGCAAACAGGAGAGAAAAGGTGAGAAAACAGTAGTTCTTCCAACTTTTTACACCATCAAATGTGTGTGTGAGTGAGAGAGAGAGAGTTGAGAAAAGCAGTGGTCCAGAGTGAGCACATTTCGTTTAACACTTTAAAATTGTATAATAATAATAATAATATTAATTGACTGAAATCCAGTCATAATTTAATATCACGTGTTAATAAAATCTAAACTGTAGAACAGGTTTAAATCTCAAAATCAAGTTATAATCTGAAAAATAAAATCTATAAAAAAATTTTGAAAACTATTTAGATTAGGTTTCTAATTGTACTTTTCATTCCTTTCCTCAGCAATGACAAGTGCAGAGAGGATGAGAAGGTATCGAGAGAAGCAGAAAAAAATGAATCCAAACTTCTCATCTGAGGAGAGTGCTCGAATTGAACGAATCCGTAAAAAACGCTTGGCGGATAACCCTGAAGCCGAAAGGCTGTAAAGTAGAGAAACATCTGCTAAGCACAGATCAAAGAAGAGGAAAATGGAGACAGTGTCATCTGCCACTTGTACCACTACCGGTGGAGGTTTCCGTTCCCCATAAGGTCTAGGGAAAGCTGTGAAGAGACTTCAGGATGTTCTGCCTAAATCCCCAAACAAGAGAAATCAAACCATTCATGGACTTGCCAAGTCTCATGGTGTCCAGCTTGAGAACACAATGAATGAACAATTTTCTAAGACTGCTATGAGTGAAGACCTAAACAAACTTGTGAAAGAGTTCTATGTTCGCTCAGACATTGTCTATACAATGATGAACAATTATCTAAGACTGCTATGAGTGAAGACCTAAACAAACTTGTGAAAGAGTTCTATGTTCGCTCAGACATTGTCTAAGAGTGAAGACCTAAACAAACTTGTGAAAGAGTTCTATGTTCGCTCAGACATTGTCTAAGAGTGAAGACCTAAACAAACTTGTGAAAGAGTTCTATGTTCGCTCAGACATTGTCTAAGAGTGAAGACCTAAACAAACTTGTGAAAGAGTTCTATGTTCGCTCAGACATTGTCTAAGAGTGAAGACCTAATCAAACTTGTGAAAGAGTTCTATGTTCGCTCAGACATTGTCTAAGAGTGAAGACCTAATCAAACTTGTGAAAGAGTTCTATGTTCGCTCAGACATTGTCTATACAATGAATGAACAATTATCTAAGACTGCTATGAGTGAAGACCTAATCAAACTTGTGAAAGAGTTCTATGTTCGCTCAGACATTGTCTAAGAGTGAAGACCTAAACAAACTTGTGAAAGAGTTCTATGTTCGCTCAGACATTGTCTAAGAGTGAAGACCTAATCAAACTTGTGAAAGAGTTCTATGTTCGCTCAGACATTGTCTATACAATGAATGAACAATTTTCTAAGACTGCTATGAGTGAAGACCTAATCAAACTTGTGAAAGAGTTCTATGTTCGCTCAGACATTGTCTAAGAGTGAAGACCTAATCAAACTTGTGAAAGACTTCTATGTTCGCTCAGACATTGTCTATACAATGCTAGGCATGAAAGATGAGATAACAATTTGGACTGATGGCAAGAAACAAAAGTTAAGAAAGTTCTACCTGTGCATGTACATCAAAGAGTGTATCGTATGTTTCAAAGTGCATACCCAGACGTTCAGATTGGTTTCAGTAAATTTGCTTCTCTAAGGCCACAGAATGTGTTGCTATTAAAAGATCAGCCAGAAGATCAATGCAAATGTAAAATGCATGAAAACTTCACCTTAAAGCTTAAGGCATTGAAGATTGAGTACAATGATGAATTTTGGCAGAGTTATTTGTGTGATGGTGCAGATTTAGAGACTGAATGCTGGAGGAATGAGTGTGACAAATGCAAATGTGGGCGTCTCTTCCTTGAAAGTATGGAACAGCAAGATAACAGAGAGCCAATTGTATGGAAGAAATGGTGCAAAGACAAAAGTAGTGGGAGGATTCACATAGAATTTGTAGAGGGTTGGAAAGATCAGCTTTTAGATGAAATTGGCACTGACTGGCAAAAATTCTTAGAGCATGTGAGGGTAAAGCGTATTCAGTCAGACTCATTTGAAAAGGACAAGGCAAATCCAAGAGTTACAGTTTGCCACTGTGATTTTGCAATGGCATACAGTTGCTCATATCAAGATGAAATTCAAAGTGCTCTCTGGTCTAGGGCAAGTGTGAATCTTTTCACAGTTGCCCTATACCAGAGAGACCTCCCTTGCCGGTCACTGTTGTTTGCAACTAATCACAATGACAAAGGTAAAAATGCAGTCCTGACATTTCTTCGGAAAGTCGTGGAAGGCCTGAAGCATTCAGATGTAGGTGACTGCTTCATCTTGTACACAGATGGTCCATCATCTGAATTTAAGAATAAGTTCACATTAAAAACCATACATGAGATATCACAGATTTTACAATGTGAAGTCAGGTGGCAATATTTTGCCACATCACATGGGAAAGGGGTGGTAGATGGGATAGGTGGAGCGGCAAAGTCTGCAGTGAGAAAGAGAGTGTTGAGTAAGACAGGGCCTGTTGTGCAATGTGCATCAGATTTTGTTAGAGAGGTGAGAAAGGATTTGCCAAGAGTGAAAGTGACTGAAGTGACTGAGGAAGAGATAAGTGTGAATGATAGCAAGTGGAAGGATGTAGACAGTGTCCCAGGTATCAAAAGTGTGCATTGCATATCCTACAACAAAGGCATCTGCAAACTGTATCAAACAAACAATGACTTCATAAGTAAAGGGAAAGAAATTGGTGAAGTTGTATTTCAGGATTGCTTAACTGATCAGACAAACTTACCCATGGAAAAAGCTGAAACTGGGGACTGAGTGGTTGTGCGGTATGACAGAAAAACTTACCCTGGTGAGGTCACTTCTGTTGTGGGCGCAGACATTGAGGTGTCAGTCATGCGTCCTATATTTAGTGGAAACTGGAAGTGGCCAGACAACCCTGACCGCATATTCTATACTCAACTGGATATTGTGCAGAAAATATCTCCCTCAGTGCCAGTTGATTCGAGGTGATAGTTTAGATTTGAGGAAAAGTTTTAGATTGTTCAACCACACCCTATTGCACACAAAGTGGCAGCTTTTCCATTCCCTACAGTTCTAATCAGTTAATACAACATTAAATTAAAGCTTGAAGTGCCATATTTATGTCCAATTATTTTATAGTTTATTTTATTTTTACGTACTATGACAAAATATGTCCGTTCCGTGTGTCACTGTTTTGCGTTAGTGTGTCACCTACACGAAACGTTACGTGTGTCACCACCCTTGTTCACCAAATACTGTGTATGTTTGATTAATTAAATGTCCAGCACTATAAAGTACCCAGTTAGTTAGCTTTGAATGTGAAACAATGACATCCTGTGTCCATTTGTTTATATGTGAGATTAACTTTTTTCAATTTTCGTTACGTGTGTCACCCTAGGTGATGACCTACATGAAGTACACTGTATGGTCTGTTCTTTTTTGTTTGTTCAATTTCTTGTTTTTTGTTTTAAATGTTGGAGCCTTTTGCTTCATTTAAAGGGTTAAAAGATTCTCATTAAAAGCATTTGTGATTTCATACAAGCCTTGTTGACATCAGTGAATTTTCTTATGTTCTTGTTTATGTTATGTGTGCCTACTACCAATAGGATAAAAATACTTTGCAAGGTGGGAAATTGCAAAACAGATGTGGATTACAAGCCTCCAGATATCAATGTAAAGGGTAAAAAAAAGGTTGAAGGGGTAGAAATAAAATGAAAATTTCATGTCCAGTTAGTTCCATTTCTCATGGAATGTGCCTTTTAAAGAATGTAATGCAATGTCTGTACATATAATTTCACCTATTGGTCCAACTCACTTCCTCAACCTGTATAGGTGTGTACTTTTTGGGAAGCGGATGGACTTCGATCTGTATTGGATCTCTTTTGACATAGTTTTATTTAGTTGTATGTTTGTATTTCAAGCCTAAGAACTTAGTCTTGTTTGCTGAACATAGTTTGCACTGAGAGAAGTGTCCTTGAACTTGTGTGTGTTCTAGATTCTTCTGGAGTTTTCCACTTAGTCCTAGCATAATGATGATTACTCTTTGTTTACCTGTGTTCTGATTGGTTGCTATATTATAGCGCATTAATCATAACGTCGTACCAAGAATGTTCTCATATGAATAATGTAATTCTTTTTCTATATAAACTAATGAGATTTGGTATAAATAAGAGATGAAATCTTGCCCAGTCAATCAACTTTTTGTGAGCAGTGAGTCAACCTCTTGTCTGTCGGACACCAGTCAGCATTGTGTTGGATTGATAAACAGTTTTTTATTTTTAAAAGCTGACTTCAGCCTTATTTTCTATGGACGAGTCATGTGATTGGCTGTGTATATTTTCATACCCCTAGAAAAACAGATCATGAAACCTGTTACCAACAATATTTTTATCATGCTTATTGGGCAACAGAGCAGAGCCAACTCTGAGAACGGATAGTAAGGCAATCCTGCCCTCTGCTAGCCTGTGGGAGGGCCTTGGGCAAGACCGAGTACCCATTTAGTTTCCCCCCCCCCCCCCACATCAAGGTTATGATGAAGCCATAGAAAGCAGGTGGTGGATGAGTGCTAAGCAACTGACAAGATGTCAGCAGAGCAGCTCAGTATGAGCACTCCTTTAGAAGGCAATTGCAACCCACTATAGCTATCTTAACTGATTCACTCCGAAGCGTCTAATATTAGACGATCGGTTTGTCGTCGGACTACGAAGCGTCTAATATTAGACGCCTCAATGTCTTTGGCTTTTAGAACTACTGAGAGATGCGCAAAAATCTGGCATAGTCAGTTTCGGTTTCGTTCACGTTTGTTTACATTCCAGCAAACCTTGAAGTCGAGTTTCAACGGTAGCTTTAGTTGTTTTACCCTTTTATTTGTGGTTTTTTAGATCTAAATCTAAACAATGAGTGGGCGTTGCCCTGAATAGTTAGAAGGCCCAGATGGGAGGATTAGACCCAGAAGGCTTACTGCCATCGAGGCTAGGAATTTCTTACAAAATATCCTAGATAACAGTAGTGATGATGAGTTTAGTGTAGAAGAAGAGCCAGATTCTGATCTAGATCTAGATGATGACATAGAGTTTAGACCTGAAATTAGATCTAGTTCTAGAAGCAGTAGCAATGCTGTACATGATGGAGAGCAGGCAGGTCCATCATCAGGCTCTAGATCTAGGGAAAGGCCTCAAACAGGCTCAAGAGGGGCTAATAAAAGACCTAGAACTGTAGATCAAAATTTAGATCTAGTTGAAGAGCAGGCTGAATGGGAGGAGATTCCTATTGTAGATGGGCTAGGTAATGCCGTTCCAGTTCGCGCGACAACCGAACAGTATGATTTTTTACCAAAAAAACAGGAGAGAGCCTGGTATCAATGCTGCCACAGGTATCGATGAAAACTCATCTGCCATTGATTGCTTCAGAGCTTTGTGGACACCTGAAGTCTTCAACCAGCTGTTGAACACAATAAATAACTATGCAGAACAAAGACAACAAAGAAATAACCCCCCGAAAAAGAGATCTCTAATTGCTAAATGGGAACCTCTCACTTTGTTTGAGCTGTACAAATTTATTGCTGTAACAATCACCATGGGGATAATTGATATGCCAACAGTGAAACTATTTACAAGGGACAGGTTTGAGCTAATCTTTCACGCTATGCTCCATGTCGGCTCCACTGCCCAAGCTGAGGGGAAGGACAAAATTGAGCCGTTTATGAATGCTTTGATTGCAAACCAACCATGCTTTTTATCCATTTCAAAGCGTCTCTCTTGATGAAATGGTGATTGGGTGGACAGGACGTTGGATCTACAAACAATATAATGCATCAAAGCCTAAAAAGTATCATATAAAGACCTTCGGGTTATATGCGATGCCAACACAGGGTACGTTGTCAACATTTTGACATATTTTGGAAGAAATACGTCGTATTCTCATGAGTCAGACGGTGACAGGGCCATGGCTGTCAGAGTATTCCAGACTTTGCTGCAAGTAGTTGGAAAAGGACACCACATTTTTGCTGATAGATTTTATACTACCAGAAAACTTGTTGATTATTTGAAAGAAAACTCAACTTATTACACAGGCACACTGATAGCCAACAGAAAGGGTTTTCCTAAAGCAATACAAACTGACATCCCAGACTTGACCAAAAAGAAGTGCTATGCAACTATTGGCAAATCTATCTTGTTAACATCTTTTAGAGACAAAAAAGCTAAAAAGCCTGTTATTGTTGTTTCTACAAGTGCTGATACAACTGATGTCATGGTAAAGAGGAAATCAAAGCCATCAGTTGTGAACCAATACAGCTATGCGATGAATGGGTGTGATCGCGTGGATCAAATGCTCACCTACTACGGTACCTATCAAAGAAAAACTTACAAATGGTGGAAAAAGCTTTTCCATTGGATGCTTGAGGTCAGCCAGTATAATGCTTATGTACTGTATTGTCTATCAAGACCAGAAGAGGAAATAAGAAAAAGTATGCTGCACTTCAAGGAGCAACTTGTTGATGGACTGATCAACCTCTCTGTTGAGATAATGCCACAGCAAGCTCATGCTGAAGGTGATGCATCCACAGTAGGCAGACCTAGGAAATCTGTTGTTCTTGAAAGATACATTGGAAACATTCACCTGATATCTTTCAGAGGCATGCAGAGAAAATGTGTGCACTGCGATACCAGCCGCTCTCAATTTTTTTGCAAAGGATGTAGTGACAAGCCTACATTGTGCCCAAAGAATTGCTTTGAGCAATATCACACACCATAGATTCTTCAAAAATCAGCTCTATAGATCTGTAAATATTTTGTAAATAACATTTGGTCTTTTTTCGTACTCAAAAAGTTTTATAAATTTTTATCTCCTTCCATACGGTCCGTCACTGTTACATGAATGCGTAAATCTGTAAATACGTTACCATATAAAAATTGATAGCGTGAAAATTTGGAGAAACTTATAGACTAATGACCTTTACCTTCAGTAAGCGGATGGGTTGCCTCAATTTTGGACTATAAATCAAGATGTAAAGCCTTACATGAATGTGTTCATTTTATGGTGAGTGAAATTTATAACTATAAAATTTTGTCACCTTTTTTTTATTTCAGGCTTCAAACATAAAACTTATATAAAACATATACAATGTTCACAAATGATGTTTAATATGAATGTCCATTCAATTTCCTTCAATTTGATATGCAACATAATATAGTTTTATGAAAAATACATTGCACAATATTTGATTTTTTAACACCACTACCTTGTGGAACGACTGGGCCGCAAAAAAATTACGTCAAAATGTGAAAAAAATTACGTAGGGAATGAGTTAAATTAAATTAAAAACAACTACAGCAACGACTGTCGACTCTAGATCTTTATTCTAGATTCTAGATCTAGATCTAAATCTCATCTAGTCTAGATCTAATATCTAATCTAGAATCTAGATCTAGATTTGAACTGCCTTCTGAAGAATTTATATTCTAGAATCTAGATCTAAAATCTAGATAAAAGTCAGGATATAGATCTAGGCCCTGTTGACTCTTGATCTATTTCACAAATCAACATGTTGATGTAAAAAAATTGATGTTGGTATAACCCAGATTATAATCTAGATCTAGATCTAAATCTAGTTAACATAAAAATACCACGACTGTCTTCTGTTCCGTGCATGATGATGATACTGGCACTGAGCCATGCTTTCCTCGTACCTGTTGCGAATTTATAGTTTTGCGGGCAAACACCAAACGGGGAAACTTCAAAGTTAGAATGCTTCGGGAGTTCTTCTACAAGCGAAGTTGAGATTGCACGCGATAGGCCTATCACACACTTAGAGGTAGCCTTCTTCATAAAGCTTGCTCCGAAGCTTTACCCATTAAAAAAACACAAACAAAAGATTGTTAATGATACTGAAAGAATAAAAAATAAAAGGTGGGAGGAGGAGAAAGGTTGTCAGGCAGTCTGAAAAGGTTGAAATTTGATATACTCGAGACTGCTATGTTGTAGACTAGATCTAGATTTAGCTACATTATGATTGTATCATTATAACAAATATCAACGAACAGACGCGCGATACAGAAAGACAAAAATTATGTCGAATAGATAGATCTAGTATGCGTTCACCGGGGTCTTTTCCTCGGACGCTGAAAAATGCAGTAGGTTCAATGTTTGTTTGTTTTTTGTTTTGTTTTTTTTTAACCAAAAACTAGTCTTAGTTTTGGGCAAAGAGAGCGCATAAAATTCATGATAGCGTACACAATTCATTTGATCGATAGCAATTTGCTGAAAGAGCTTATTAAGTTTCTTCAATAATCAATGTTAAAAGGGATAGAATTAATATCAATCTATCTAAACATTATTATAATTGTTGCTGCTCAATTAAAGCAGTGGTATTTTCAGGCGTTTAGTTTATCTTCGTCATTTTACTTTGCAGTTAAATTGAGCCTTACATCTATCAATAATTTTATTAACGCCAATCCTTTATATAAAATCTATAATTTGATTTTATCATCTTGAAATTCAACTAATCAGTCAAAATCAAAGTATTTGTATTCCTCAAATTTAATATAAACATGATGAGCTCACTTTGAGGAATTAAAGCCAAGACAAATTGAACACGGTGCGTCGTTTGTAAGTATACAGATTTTCTAGTTTGTGCCTCTAGTCTAACTGTCGAAAGAAGCCCGAGATAATTATGACAGACTCCAATATGCGGTATATATTAGTAAGGATGAACCGGTACCACATTTTTTTTTTTTTATTTTTTTTTTTGGAGGAAGCCCAACAATGATTTCAGAGTTTGTGAGCGACAGACGGAGAGAGGCAGAGAGAGAGAGAGAGAGAGAGAGAGAGAGAGAGAGAGAGAGAGAGAGAGAGAGAGAGAGTCTGTTACCTTTTCTGTAACAGTTTTGGGATGTTTGATTTTGTTCTTTTCATTTTGTCTTGTTTGTTTTCTATAAGAAAACATAAGTTTTTTTTTTCATCGAAATTCTCTTTCGAAAAAAAAAATAATACAAAACAAAATGAAAAAAAAAAAATGAATTTACACAGAATAAAATATTATAAATAATTGTTGCATTGGTTTCAATGTGCCCGGCTAGCTCAGTCGGTAGAGCATGAGACTCTTAATCTCAGGGTCGTGGGTTCGAGCCCCACGTTGGGCGTTATTTTTCTTTCAATTTTTTAAAAACGATTTATGATTAGTGAGCAACTTTTTACTGTTTTACAGCAGGAGACTATCACTTGCTCCTTGTTTTCATTCTTGCGGGCACCGATTTAAGCACCTTTAAAAACTCATTTCAAGAGAGTCCTTTAAGCTTGCGTCAAGCTTAAAATAATTGTTTTGTACATAAGTATCGTACTTGGAAAGCACACTCAGGAAAATACAGACGCGGTTGTTTATTAATTACACTTAAGTAATCCAGAAGCAGAAAAATAATAAAAGACAGCGATTTTATTCAGTTTAGATTCTATATCTAACAAAGAATGCAGTCAATTGAGTCAACGATTCCAACAAGTAAAAAAAATAGTATAATTACCCAACAGGCATACTCAAAGGTTATTATTATTATTATTATTATTATTATTATTATTATTATTATTATTATTATTATTATTATTATTATTATTATTATTAAGTCATGTGAATAAAACACTATGATCACCCTGTAAGTAAACAATTTGAAAAAAAAAAAACATCCAACAGAGATTAAGTGTTGATTCAAACTGGCCTAGTTTTAAATCTCATAGAAGGGGGTGGGGGGGAAACTTATATCAAATATAAAATATTTCCGATCATATTTGGTGTCAAGATGTCTAAGATGTATACATACATATTCATCATACAGTTTACAAAAATGATGACGTAAAAGATTCAACAACACTTTCTCTCTCTCTCTCTCTCTCTTGATTTAAAATGTACATTCAATGCATGTCAAATGCTCCTATTAAACCAGAAAGTCAAGCTTTGCTACTGACATGAAACGAAGAGCACTGAAAAAAAAAACGAAATACAAAAACCCTGATACCTTTTACGAAATACGAAAGTTTGCAAACATTGAATCGTGGTTAGTTCAAATTACCACGATAATGTATGACCTTTCAGTCATTAACATGTGCCAATTAGCAAATGAATAATCTTATTCATACTTTCAGGCAAAGAATTTACAACCCCATTAAAACTAGTATATTTTTAAAGAAACAAAATGTTTGTCATTCTCTCTTGAGTATTCAATGAGCCTTTTTAGATCATCGTACTCTGTTATCTTCATGAACTAGCCAACCACCACTAATGAACCGAGAGTCCCACATCAACACAGGGTTTACAAGATTAAATGGACATGGTATAAGGTTATTATTCTACTGGGTAGGTCTAGTCCTTGGTGCGCATTAGATGGTCATCACCGAGAATGCTGCGCTTAAAGCTCACAGCATAGTTAACATAAAGATTTCAAATCGGGTTGATGAAAATAGGACTCGAATCACTCTCTAGCCAACTCCCAGAATTCCTCAGCTACTAGTACTTCGTGGTAGTGAGCCTTCAATCCATGGTTCCATAAGAAGATCCACTGTGCTGTATACGCAGTGCTTCAACGTTGGACTCTCTGATAAGTGGGGGTGACAAGCAAACAAACAAATAAGAGAGAAACGAAAAAGGATTAAAACCGAGACCAATAACTTGAACCATAACTATAAGGTATAAAGACACAAACGTAAAGGAGAACCTGAAATTAATAGTATTACTAGTAAAATAAGAGCCGTTCCAAGTTTGAGACAGAGCAGAGAGGAAAATAGCAGAGAGTCTGAAAGAGAAAATGACAGAGATAGATAGAGGGAGGGAGAAACACAGAGTGAGGGGGGTGGGTGGGGGGTGGTATGAAATGACTTACAGTGAGAATGTAATGGCGAGAAAAGAAGTATAAAGAAGAGAAGGCTAGGAGCGAACATAAATGATGACCAAGTAAGGCTACTTGCTACATTGCTTTAAAGTTACGGTATGCTCAAAAATACATTCATTTGGACTCAACAATTATTGCGGTTTTAGTTCAAAGAATGGAGAAATGTGTATAACTTCATTAAAAGAAAAAGTAGAGACGGAAACCCTTTTTTATATTAAGAAACTATTTGGACCTGTTGATATAAAAAAGACTTTAAAATAATGTTCTCATTATTATTATTATTATTATTATTATTATTATTATTATTATTATTATTATTATTATTATTATTATTATTATTATTATCATCATCATCATCATCATCATCATCATCATCATCATCATCATCATCATCATCATCATCATCATCATCATCATCATCATCATCATCAGGTGAATATCTATGAGATATCATGATATCCGTGTGACAAACCTGCCAAAGAGTTTGGCTTGCTCCACCGTCTCAGGGGCATCTCGTCCGTGTGTCTCTGGCAGGCCAAGGTCAAACACGAAAGCTAACAGCGAGGCGAGACCGAACACGATGAATGGCGTGGCGTGACCAAGCTTAGGGTCAGCTATATCCAGGCTCTGGCAATCATATATGTGTTTATATATATATATATATATATATATATATATATATATATATATATATATATACAGAGAGAGAGAGAGAGAGAGAGAGAGAGAGAGAGAGAGAGAGAGAGAGAGAGAGAGAGAGAGAGAGAGAGAGAGAGAGAGAGAGATACTGATATAGTGTGAATGGCGTGGCATGAACAAGCTACTTGCATATCCAGACTTTGGGAAAGAGCTATCTCATGAATGAATCAATGAGTGTGTGTGAGAGAAAGAGGGAGAGAGAAAGAGAGAGAGAGAGAGAGAGAGAGAGAGAGAGAGGGGGGGAGGGAGAATTAAGGTAAATTGAATAAAGAAAGGAATAGAGAAGAGTCAGAACTAGAAAGAGATGAAGCAGAGAGAATATGGTGCTAAAAAGTTACCTAAAGATCTGAGATAGAGCTAGGCAGAGAGAAGGGAGAGAAAGACAGGAGCGATCAGGAGTGGGGAGTCCTGTTCAGGTGAATGCAAAATAAGGGATTTATTGTTGTATGCGCTTTTGGAAAATAAATAAGACACAGTGACAGCATGGTAAAAGCGATAGACACGATAAGTATCTCATTATACACACTTATCCTATCAAAGAGTCACCACTATTGAATGGATCTAATTGAGGGGAATTTAATTTCTTTAATTTAATCTGAGTTTAGAATTATCAAAAAAAGTGTAACAAAGTGACGTTGAATATTTTGATATTTCGAAATGCCTCCCGAGCTCCTATGATACCTTTCTATTTTGTTTAGCCTTTTAGTATTTGCACATTTTCCAGTGCTCCGGTACAATAACGTATGATTTAAGAGTACAAACAAAGCAAGCTCTCCCTCAATCAGCGTATCTAATGCAATAGAGTTATCTTGATTGCCGCAACGCCGCTTCTGTGACGGGTTTAGCAAAAATTAGAGTAATATATTTAACTTTGCAGACTCATATATGCCATTTTCTTATCAGTCAGTGAAACTTGCGGACTGCGGCCTTCCAATAAAGCAGTTATCAATTTTTTAAAACTTTTTTTCACATCAGTGAGATTAAAACGAAATATTAACTCTTTCGAACACTAAATGCGAAATGAACCCAATCTAAGGCAAAAGACAATTTGATGAACTTTTTTTTTTTTTGAATTTAGACTAGATGAGATAGCAGCTTCTGACAATATTTCCCACCTCTCTTCCTCTGTCCCTATTCCTGTAAATGGGGTCTGGGTACTCACATAGTGCACTATATAGGGCGAGATGAGAGCACCGATCCTAGCACAAGAACTGCCCACACCCAGTCCAGTGCTGCGCACCGATGTTGGGAAAAGTTCAGTCATCCACAGGAAAGAGGTACCCATTAGTCCTGCTGAACAATACTTGCCTATCATTGCAAGAATCGCCACAATCCACTGCTGGTCTGAAAAGGTGCGGGTGTGTGTTTGTGAGGGGGGGGGGGGAGGATAGGAGGAGAAAACCGTAAATGTAATGATTGTGTCTCTGTTTCTCCTTTTCAGGATTTTTAAAATCTAAATTGATGACAAACTGTGTGTAGAACGGCTCGTACCCTCCTGTATTTCTTTTTGCAGAGTCCTAAGACCATCGCTTGAACTTTTGAAGTTGATTAAATTCCAGAAATAAAATGTTTGAAACATGATGGAGCTATCGCAGTTAGCTTGATAGAGAAAAAAAAGGAAAAGTGTATAGTAATGATAACGCTTACAGCTTGAAAAAAAATCTTGGCATCCGAAAAACTTGTTGAGGCCGCGTTTGGAAAAAAAAAATTAAAAAGAAAAAAGGAAAAAAAAATTTAAAAATTAAAAAGAGAAAACATGCTACGATCTAGTGAAGTATACCCATGCAATTTCCGTAAGACATCCTCCCTTTATTTTTTCTCTCTCTCCCTCCCTCCAACTTCTCTCTCTCTCTCTCTCTCTCTCTCTCTCTCTCTCTCTCTCTCTCTCTCTCTCTCTCTCTCTCTCTCTCTTCTATCTATCTCTCTTTTATTTCATCTCCATCATGTCTGTTACGGACTTATTGTTTCACACGGAAAGAAACAAAAAATCTCAGATAATCTAACAACTTAATAAGAGAATACCTTGATTTAAAAAAAAAAACATCATTTATTATTAATACATAGATTCTTGGTTTTTCGTTTGGCTCAACGTTCTTGTAGATTTAACTACGCCTTTAAGCTCCTCTCAGTCTTGAAGTTACGCGGAAGCGTATCAACTTTAGGAAACCACTCCGCACACAAACCATGTGGATCGCTCTGCTTACCTTCGTCACAGCCTAGAGCCACGCCCACAGAGCCAGCACACATGATCGCTGCCAGGAGAAGCAAACCACAGTGGACGCGCTTTCGGCCGATCTTGTCTACCAAGGCCAAGGTCGTGAGGTGAGCGGGAATCTCCACAGCTGCACCAATGCTGAAGTTTACATATTTACTTCCGGCTTTCAGGTTTCCGGCATTCAAAGTAAAACCATAGAAAATCAAGTTGACCACGGCCCTGAAAGCGAAGAAGAATGTTGATATCCTATTATTGATCTAGTTGAACAATCTTATCTTTAAGTGTAACACTATATCCGAAACTGACCAGTCGCATTCGTGTTAATTAAATAATTCGTACCGATATTTAGTTCCGTGACGTAGTTGTCATTATGCCGTTGCGATTTTACCTATCCAGTACTTTTTAATTTTCTTTCTTCATTCTACTTTTTGAAGTATGTGTGTGTGTGTGTGTGTGTAAGTGGGGTATAGGAAGTAGTAATGAGGGGAGTTTTGTACTTAAGTTTCCTTTGCTCTGCTGTGAATCTTTATAACTCCTCAACCAGAATAAAGGGGAAAATTTGAAATATTTTCCTCTTTTGCCGCCTAACTACAGTCAACATAACAAAGATCGGCCCCAGCGTGGTCGGCGCGTATACTTAGAGGAATGTTAACAGCTGATCTCCTCTGTTCATAACGCTAAGGTTAACACAGAATGTATGACAACCAATTAAGTCTCCACGCTCGTGAGGTGAAAGGAAGGAAGACATTAGCATCTCCAATGATGTTTTGCAGCATGCCATCATGACAGGACAACAACCACCATTGTCTGAAACACCAGGTAGAAAGGACTGAAAAAAATGAGACCCGAACCCATGATTCTGTAGAGAAATGCCTGACTGTAACTCGAATTCCAAAAAGTCGCCTAAACTGTTTTCAAGAAACAACAATTTTTTGTTCTTCGTTCTTTGCCTTAGACTGTCTTTCCTCATTTACCCACCATAATTTCAAAATGATTGGCTTCGTCTGACTTACCAATTGAGACAGATAGTCAAAGTGCGTCTCGCGAGGACGCAGGACTTGAACAGATCCAGGAAACTGTCTTTCTTGGAAACCACAGTCGTAAACTCCTCTTCTGCCTGATAACTCTGTAAAAAAAAAAATATAATCTCATCAATTACTTCACCGTCCTTGCGCTTTAGTCAGATAAAGAGCATCGACATATCTTACATTGCTGCAAACTCATTATTTGTTGGATTAATTTTTTTTTTTTTGGGTGTGTGTGTGTGTGGGGGGGGGGGGAGAGAGACAATAAACAATGAAAACATATATCGCATCTGTGAAAAAAAAAAGAAAAGGTCGGTTGAAAGTTATCGAGAGAGAAGTGAAGAGAAGAGAAGATAAATAGATAGATAGATAGATAGATAGAGAGAGAGATAGAAAGAGAGAGAGAGGGAGAGAGAGAGAGAGAGAGAGAGAGAGAGAGAGAGAGAGAGAGAGAGAGAGAGAGAGAGAGAGAGAGAGAGAGAGAGAGAGATACAAAAACACCCATACAGACAGAGACAGAGAAAATGAAAAATAGTCAATAAGGTAGATAAAATGCTGAGCGAGCGAGCGAGCGAGCAAGAGAGAGAGACAAACAGACAGACAGACAGATAGACAGACAGAGACAGAGAAAGAAAGAAAGAAAGACAGACAGACTGAATGACGGACAGACAGAGAGACAGAGAGAGGAAAGAGAGAAAGATAGAGAGAGATTTTAATGAAATAAGAAATGAAAGATGGACAGAGTTGGTGGCAAATAGAAAGAGAGACATACAGGCTGAATCTGACTGAAAATGAGAAAAGAATGGAACTTTCATTTTGAAATCGTTGTAAAAAAAAAACCGTCAGTAGAATTATAAAGAGAGGGACAATATTTACCATATAAATATCTGACAGGCAATGAGGATTATAGTGTATGTTATTACGATGGAAAGAATCATGACGGAAATACATTACAGGAAAAAATAATTACGATATAATACCATTAACCTCACTATTATATGAAAAAAATTAACAGACTAAATTTTAGTAAGGTGAAAATTTGAACACGATTAAACGGAAATAAAAAGGATAGCAATGAATAAGAATGGCAATATGCAAATGAAAATACATAAGATAACATGGATGATGATGATGAGGAGGAGGAGGAGAAGGAGGAGGAGGATCAGTACTGTGAAAACTTTGAATGAGGGTATGTGATGTGTATGAGGAAGAGATGATATTGTGTGAGAACGATGTTTATGATGAACTTCAAAAGGATGCTACTGATGGAAATGATAATAAAGACGATGCTGGTATTGACTGAAGTCATAACGATGATTAAAAATTTGACGATGTAGATGGTTGATTGTTTGATAATAATTATGATGACACCGCTGATGATGATAAAGTTGATGATAATGGTGATAACGAAGATTTTGATCTGTGAAGTTATGATGTTCATGATAGCTACAAAAGTATAATAATGATTATCATGATACTTTAAAAGTGAACATAAGCCTCACTGATTTAAATTTCATCTGATTATAAAAGACACACAATAGTAGAAAAATAGTAGAAACTATCACAGATACACTGGGAAATGGACGGCACCTGGAGGAGCTGCTCTAAGTCTTTCTCATGATCTCCGTTGTCCCCTCTGGGCAGCTCAACACCATTCTGCACGGCCATCCTGGTGAGCACCTTTGATACCTGGTCATATTTCTTGTGGACCATGAGCCATCGGAGAGATTCTGGTACCAACCTGAACAAACATATCGATTCAAACTATTATCTGTATAAGCCATAACACACTTCATGTGATTATCTTAAAAACACTACCGCATCATTTACAGTTATCGATTGAACCACAATGATATTTGACTCAGTGTGATAGACCTTTTTAAACATTGCAATTATAATCTAACCTTACTCTAGTGGATACAAAAAATTCTCTGATCGTTGGTAGCCAATAACATTTCTTGTATTCATATATTACCTTGCTAGTGGCTGTCGTGCCTGGTATTCAGTGTACAGATATGATATTTTCAAAATAAGCAAAGAAGTGATCTTCAAAGACACTCAAATACATACTTGATTCCGCTTTTTGTCACAAATACTAAAAATAAATATCGATAAATAACCAAATTATTCACACTTGTGAACATTAACCCTAGAGAAAGATACGCATACACAAAACCATGAGAGACAGAAATGCAGATTAAAGAGAAGAGTTGGACAGAAAGAAAGATGGATGGAGAGAGTGTGTGTGTGTGTGTGTGTGTGTGAGAGAGAGAGAGAGAGAGAGACAGACAGACAGACAGACAGACAAATAGATAGATAAAGGGAGAGAAGAACAGTTAGACAGTAAGTGTGATTTAAAAAAAAGAAGTAAATCATTCATAGAGCCAAATAAATAGGTAGACGCATGCATTCACACATGCAAACAGGCATGATAATACACTCTCAAGACTAAGTTAAGGAGATAACCGTGAGTGCAGACATCCGCTCGCCATTTGTAGCTAAGAATAAAATAAGTTACGTCAACTACTCACCAGAAGAAAGAAAAATGGTAACTATCGGTGAAATAACACAACTTGCCAGAACTAGCTAGAGAAGATAATCGTAAGTGCGGCAATCCACCCACCAGAAAAAAACTGAATAAGATGACCGTAGGTGCAGTAACCCATTCACCAAAAGTAGCTAAAGAAGATAATCGTAGGTGCGAAGTAGCTGAAGAAGATGACCGTAGATGCAGTAACCTACACACCACAAGATATCCGTAGGTGTAGTAACCCATTCACCAAAAGATATCCGTAGGTGTAGTAACCCACTCACCACAAGATAACCGTAGGTGTAATAACCCACTCACCACAAGATAACCGTAGGTGTAGTAACCCACTCACCACAAGATAACCGTAGGTATAGTAACCCACTCACCACAAGATAACCGTAGGTATAGTAATCCACTCACCACAAGATAACCGTAGGTGTAGTAACCCACTCACCACAAGATAACCGTAGGTGTAGTAACCCACTCACCACAAGATAACCGTAGGTGAAGTAACCCACTCACCACAAGATAACCGTAGGTGAAGTAACCCACTCACCACAAGATAACCGTAGGTGTAGTGACCCACTCCCCACAAGATAACCGTAGGTATAGTAACCCACTCCCCACAAGATAACCGTAGGTATAGTAACCCACTCCCCACAAGATAACCGTAGGTATAGTAACCCACTCCCCACAAGATAACCGTAGGTATAGTAACCCACTCCCCACAAGATAACCGTAGGTATAGTAACCCACTCCCCACAAGATAACCGTAGGTATAGTAACCCACTCCCCACAAGATAACCGTAGGTATAGTAACCCACTCCCCACAAGATAACCGTAGGTATAGTAACCCACTCCCCACAAGATAACCGTAGGTATAGTAACCCACTCACCACAGGATAACCGTAGGTGTAGTAACCCACTCCCCACAAGATAACCGTAGGTATAGTAACCCACTCACCACAAGTAGCTGAAGAGGAAAGCCGTAGGTGCAGTAATGATTAAGCTGACCCAGCGCCAGTCCTTGAGACCGTAGAATGACGCGGCCAAGAGGAACTCTCCCACACCGAAGAACATCTGTGTGACTAAACCAGGCACTTTCCTAGCTTTAGGTTCCACAAGCTCAAGACCTGGTCAAAGGAAAGTTGACAAAGTAGCTTCGATGAAAGGCACATGTATAAAATAGAGAGCAGAGTCAGAGAGGGAGAAAGAAAGAGAGAGAGAGAGAGAGAGAGAGAGAGAGAGAGAGAGAGAGAGAGAGAGAGAGAGAGAGAGAGAGAGAGAGAGAGATCGAGAAGGTCTAAAAGGAAATAGGCACACAACTTTATAATTACGGGACAAAAAAGAAATAACAAAACTGTTATCAATTCAACACATACATGTTCCACTTTGTAAGCTTCGTCAGTAGTTTCAGAAAGCCGTGCTGCACGGCCAAGAAGAACTCTCCCAAAACTGAAGAACATCTGTGTGACTAAACCACGCACTTTTCCTAGCTTTAGATCCTACAAACTCAAGACATGGTCAAAGGAGAAAGGTGGCGATGGAGCACGGTTTTGTAATAATGCTGACGAAACTTATAAAGTGAAACGTGTATATGTGTTGAATTGATAACAGTTTTGTTATTTCTTTCTTGTCCCGTAATTATAAAGTTGTGTGCTAATTTCCTTTCATTGACCTTGTATTATACTATTTATAGACACACACGCGTCCTTTTGGATCCTTTATAATAACCAATATATCCTTTAAGTGTGGTGTTTTTGTTTTCTTTTTAGAGGGAGAGAGAGAGAGAGAGAGAGAGAGAGAGAGAGAGAGAGAGAGAGAGAGAGAGAGAGAGAGAGACAGACAGACAGACAGACAGACAGACAGACAGACAGAGACAGAAAGAGAGAGAGACAGAGAGAGAAAGAGAGAGACAGACAGACAGACAGACAGACAGACAGACAGACAGACAGACAGACAGAGACAGACAAGCAGGCAGGCAGAGAGAGAGAGAGAGAGAGAGACAGAGACAGAGACAGAGGCAGGCAGACAGGCAGACAGACAGAAAGAGGGTATACTTAGGTAAATGACAGTGCATGCACAAATTCAGTTCTTTTCTGTACTTTTGATAGTGATGGAATGCGTAAAGTGAATGACAATCATATTTCCTTTCAAACAATAAAGGCGAGGACTCAGGAAATACGAGAGAAACTAACAGTATTATATTATGATCACCAGAAATCTAGGTATTTGTCTAGGTTGATAATCAAACTCATTGAATATCACTGATAGGACACAACAATAAAAATAATTCAAAGTATAAGCGACTCGCTTTACGCATTGGGATTTAAAAAGAATCAGAAGAATTAGAGGAATACTTCTCTCTGGTAAATAAAAGCGTAAATTCCAATCCACACTGCTAGCAAAATGTTAATGATTAACTTCGCAAAGATACATGAATATGGACAAATAATATGTAGATACGATTTCTAAGAAAATATTGTTTAATAACAGTAAAAGCAATCGCAATAAATACAAAAACAATAACAACATCAAAAAGAAGAGAAGGAAAAGAAAAAGAAGGTGAAAAGGGCGAGCAGGATCAAGAGGGGGAGCAGAGCGTAGAGAATAGCAAGAGAGAAGGAGAGAGAGAGAGAGAGAGAGAGAGAGAGAGAGAGAGAGAGAGAGAGAGAGAGAGAGAGAGAGAGAGAGAGAGAGCGAGAGAGAAGGAGAAGGAAGAAAGTTTGGCTAGGAAAAGAGGGCCGAGCACTAGAAACCTCGTCATTCTTCTTGAGAGTAATGTTCTACAAAATAATGTTCTTGAAGTTCAAAAATAGTTATTGGTGAAGGTTTGGGGGCAGACTCCCACAGCAGTGAAAGTTCATACATATTCGACTCTATTTAGAAATATCTTAATCCATGACAAAACTTGATACTAACCCATGACAAAATTTGATAATAACCCATGACAAAAGTTGACACTAACTCTTATCAAAACTTGATACTCACCCATGATAAAACTTGATACTAACTCATGACTGAACTTGATACTAACCCATGACAAAATTTGATATTAACTCTTATCAAACTTGATACTCACCCATGACAAAACTTAATACTCACCCATAACAAAAATTAACACTGACTCTTATCAAAACTTGATACTCACCCATGACAAAAGTTGACACTAACTCTTATCAAATTTGATACTCACCCATGACAAAACTTGATACTACCCCATGACAAAATTTGATACTAACCCATGACAAAAGTTGATACTAACTCTTATCAAAACTTGCTACTCACCCATGACAAAAGTTGATACTAACTCTTGTCAAAACTTGATACTAACCCATGACAAAAGTTGATGCTAACCCATGACAAAAGTTGATACTAACTCTTAACAAAATTTGATACTAACCCATGACAAAAGTCGATACTAACTCTTATCAAAACTTGATACTCACCCATGACAAAAGTTGACACTAACTCTTATCAAAACTTGCTACTCACCCATGACAAAACTTGCTGCTCACCCATGACAAAGGTTGACACTAACTCTTATCAAAACTTGATACTAACTCATGACAAAAGTTGATGCTAACCCATGACAAAAGTTGATACTAACTCTTAACAAAACTTGATACTAACCCATGACAAAAGTTGATACTAACTCTTATCAAAACTTGCTACTCACCCATGACAAAAGTTGACACTAACTCTTATCAAATTTGATACTCACCCATGACAAAACTTGATACTAACCCATGACAAAATTTGATACTAACCCATGACAAAAGTTGATACTAACTCTTATCAAAACTTGCTACTCACCCATGACAAAAGTTGACACTAACTCTTATCAAAACTTGCTACTCACCCATGACAAAACTTGCTCCTCACCCATGACAAAAGTTGACACTAACTCTTATCAAAACTTGCTACTCACCCATGACAAAACTTGCTCCTCACCCTTGACAAAAGTTGACACTAACTCTTATCAAAACTTGCTCCCCACCCATGACAAAAGGTGACACTAACTCTTATCAAAACTTGATACTCACCCATGACAAAAGTTGACACTAACTCTCATCAAAACTTGCTACTCACCCATGACAAAACTTGATGCGAACATCCCAGTGGACGCTGCGCCACACAGGAACTGCAGAACAGCGAGTGTTGCGAAGTGCTGCACCCACGGCAGGCCAACCCCGCACGGCAAGAGGATCAACACTGACAGCATGAGGCACACATGACGCCCGAACCTGGACCAGTTGCAAGGTTAGACACCTCAGAAAATTAGCATTTCTAATGAGAGATTTGGTGACATTTGTTTGATATCGAATTTGTTTAGCTCTAACTATTGGTTGTTTATCATGTCTTTGTAATAAATCAATTATTAAAATGGCAAGTATAGTTGTTAAGCATACATCGATGAATAAGGAAGTAAAAACAAACAGTTAAAGATGCTTCTACTAGTTTTCATGTGCATGAAATAAAACTTGTAGACTTATTTAAAACAATAAAAACAGCATCAGTAAAAAAATGTTTATTTAACTCTCCAAAACTCTCATAGACTTCTATGGGTACATTAGGTCTTTACGTTTTGTCAGTGTGTTTGTTATAAAAAAGTCCTTATCGTTTTTGGAGGGGCGGGAGGAGGGGGGATACACCAGACATAATGATAATTATTTACCTAGAAAGTCAAAGCTACGACAGACCCATGAAAAGCTGCGACAGGAATGAAGTTCCACACAAAGTTAACATGCAAATTCGTGATTGAGAAAAATATCAAGCCTGGCTTCCGTGATATGAACCACCCTGTCAACTTTTAAGGTATGGAGCCGCAGGTGGAGGTGGTCACCAATCTTGCCACCAAAGTATCAATGGCTAAAATAGTAGGAGCATAAACTATGAAATGTGGCAGCTTCAGCTAAAAAAAAAAACATCTGTGAAAACGAAACCTGTCTGAAATGATACCCAGGACTGTAGCCCCCAGGAGAGAGCCAAGGTAGAGCATCATGGCCGCGTGGGTCTTCAGGTCCGACTTGTCGCATACCAGATCAAGCTAAGGATAGAGAAGGTTGGGAGGTCAGAGGGAGTATATAGAGTAGTAGAGAGAGAGAGAGAGAGAGAGAGAGAGAGAGAGAGAGAGAGAGAGAGAGATAGATAGATAGATAGATTGATAGATAGATAGATAAATAAATAGAGTGAGAGAGAAAGAGATAGATAGACAGACAGAGAGAAAGAGGCGGTTGGATCATTATGGTGCATACAATAATCATCATGAAGCTATAATACTAATGGTCACAATTGTGGAAAAACAGGAAATTCGCGGCTTCCTCTATATGCTTGCTCTGATAACCACTCAGATGAGAACTTTAACAAGCTACACTAGAAAATTTCCACCCTACTGATTTATATTCATGCCGTGTTAAAGCTTCTTGAAAACCTTGGGATGGGTGGCTTAAAGCAAAACTAACCAGGGTGGGCTCAAGTCACTGCCTACAGCACTTCTCTTCCTTATCCTACATTATCAGCTCTATTGTATTTACCATCCCATGTTTTACAAGAGGTTCACCTGACAAACAAAAAAAAACAAACAACAAAAACATTAAAAACACCCGCAAAGTGATGTAGCCTTAATTATGAAATTGAGAGCATAGATGCACCTTAGATTCAATATATCTAAAATGTTAAAACCACACTGTTATGGACCTCTAAGAGTCCAGCTTGAGCCGAGAATTAAGCCGAATTTTTTTTCTAGGCATTTATAATTTTGGCTGAAGTGGCTCATAAAAGTGGCAAATTTCGATTCTAAAAGATTTAGGATGGCATACCGACAAACCTTTTTTTATCACGAGTTTACACCTATAAATAAGATAATCTTGACGTTCATGAAATACCATAGCTGATTTAGACATAATGGGAATGAATAAACAATACATGTACCATCCAGCTGGTAAGCGACATAGATCTAGACCAATTAAAGAAGTCGTTCAAGAAAATAAGCTGAGTGTGTGAAATTCAGAGACGTGATATAAAAATGAAAATGAAGGTGTAAGGTAAAAGAATAGAAAACTACCGATGAAATATTAGTATAAAGAGACATATAGAAGAGAAATATGATGTAAAATACGGTATGACAGAGATGAAGGCCCCAGTTGGTACGAAAGGTCCGGTGGAGAAACAGGCAAGTGATATAAGGAAGCTGCAGAAGGAGAGATGGCGGAGAGATACAAGTATGAGATGAGAAGTGTCAATGAGAACAAGTGAGGATGTATTCGACAAACCTGAGTGACAGCGTTGTTTGTGAGAATATCGTGTTCGTACACAGACCCGTTGGGACAGCTCTGGAGGTAGTCGGAGCCGTTGATAGGGTGGTTGTTGTCGTCGTAGTGAAAAGTGTGATTGAGGCTGGCGAACAGAGATAAAAACACACGGGTCAAGGCAGAATACTCTTTTTATTTCTTTCTTTATTTCATTCATCATGTGCTGTTGGTGGGAGGCTCTTAAGCTCTATTTCGTCATAAAAATTTGAAACCCTTTAGAAGTAAAATCTGCATGTTTGTTGCATTTACAATAAATGTGTTGCTATCAGTCCAAATTCAGCCAGTGCAAAACACAGAATATCTTGCATTTTGTTCGATTCCTACGTTGTTTTTGTATTTTTTAACAAACATTAAGAAATATATAACTATTTCTACCTGTAAATATGACAGCTATCAGACGGAGGGATAGACCTGTTGAAGTAAAGTTGTTGTAACCAGTCGTCTGGGTTGACCTTGTAAGTGTCGTTGGTCAATTCAGGCAAAGCACA